>APFE030551802.1:20976-85414 GCA_000404065.3 Pinus taeda | reverse complement strand
GGCATCACCAATTGCGATCTACCAATATCGGCGATCGGCATATCGCTCGACCTGGGACCTTTGCCCCATATACTCTGCCTGCCTCTGATCCGACCCGCCGTCCCGATCATCGGAGGTCATTGATCGAAGGTGCCTTCTGCCCTACTTTAAGCCTTGGCCTCATGTGATGTGATTTTTCCTTATAAGGGTCTTTTTGCCCATTTTTAAAGGATTTTTGCCTTTTTCCCAAAGAACAAGGGGAGCTTCTCTTTGTGATAACTTCTTCATCTAAAGTCCGTTTTCACCCATTCAAGTTGGATTGGATTCAGAATGAAGGGGTCTTTGCAATGAGACTATTTCTGAGAGCAGCCTGTGATTTTTATTTTCCTCTAATTTACAAAGGATTTGTGCCATTTGGCACCTTCTACCCCTTATATGAAGTCATTTAGACTTAGAGGTTTATCCAAGATCCATTTTTGGATCAATGACTCATGAGGAGACAAGAGTTGAGTAAATGAAAAGGGTAATGACAAAGGAGGGAAAGGAAGCATTACATATAAGGGAAGAGCTAGTAATCCCAAAGGTTGTCATTAGCAGTCATGGCCTCATCTCCAAAGATGTTGCTTTAGCACCCAAATACATTTCTACCCACGAGCAAGTCAATCTAGACTTTGAAGACACATTCAGATTATTGGGAACAAAAAGTCTGCAAGATTACCATAGGAGATGGCATGCCTTACCCTATAGTTTATAGATTAGAGAATATCACTCTCCTAAAATGTTAAGGAATGCCTTGGAGAGGACACCATTATACAAGAGGACCATGCAGAGGATGAAAATAAGGTGGATAAGACTCAAGCTCAATCCACCCTTTCTCTCACGCTTACAAGAAGGAAGAGATGAAGTAGGAGAGCAGAAGGAATGGATAAAGATAAAGAGGAATGTAGGTTTTTACCCCCAAGAGGGCATACCATCTGAGGAGCCTCGGGATGTCAGGGAGGCCACCAAGGCCATGAAAGAATTGCACATGGATGATTGAGTTGCTCAGAGGATGAGCAACACCTTCAGCAGGGCAATGATGATGAGTCTCATTCATAAGTACATTATTAAGATCAATATGCCATCCTCCAACCTTAAAACTATCCTTCTCTTACATTAATTCACATTTTTCATTATATTATGCTTAGTAAGAGGAGTAAAAGATGTTTGTCATAATGTGTGGCCTAATGTGGTTTAATTGCAAGAAGATGAAGCATTTTTTAGGCTATTACTATGCACGGGCTTAATGGGACAACTAGGAGAGAATTAGAGGGGTTTTTCCACCTCCTTAACTCCCTAAACTTGGCTTGGGATCACCATATCCTCTCTCACGAGTTCGAGTTCATTGGCAACCAAGTGACTCCTAGTCCAAGTGAAGATTAAGAAGGACAAGTTCCACAATTTTCAAGATCAAGGAGGGAACTACTCCTACTTTCAAGGGAGTTTCTTTGCCTTCCCTTTTGTATACATAAACTAAAAGGAGAGTTCATTAGGATTCAAAGTTTTTGTTAAGCTAGCTATAGCTATTGAGCTTCGAGCTTGACATTGCTATTTTCAACTCTTATGTGATGTATTAGACCAACACTTTTTGATAATGAGAAGTTGGATTTTAAGTTGCATTTGAGTTAGTTTCAGAGGGTTGACGCCCTTGGGTTTGGGCCCAACCCAGAGGCTTTGGTCCCTCTTCTTGTACTTATTTTCTTCTTGATTCCAAGCAGTTCATAGTTTCTTGCATTTCAGTAGAGATTAATCTATAAAATCTTGTGGTTGCGATCTCTACATCACGTCTCTCGTGGGAGAATGAGTGGAAGGATTCACAACCAAAACCCAAAAATATTTTGCTTATGATTTCTTGGAAATAGATTAGTGTTAGTTGTCCTATTTTACATTTTATTTTTGTAGCTTAGAAGTCAATTTAGTAATTATATCAGTGGTATTGCATGAATTAGGTGATATTTAAATTCAACTCATCTTTTCCATCATAAGTATTTCTTTTTGTTAATGATAAATGGATGCATCCATGTGATTGATTTTAGGGCTAGTTGATCTATAGGGAAGGGAGCCTTCACCACTTCCATCCTAAGATCCCTCATCCTTTCCTTCCACTTCAAAACTTTGTCCCAAAACCCTGTTTTACAAGCTATTCTGCCTAGTACACCGAGAGCACTCATCTTAGTGCAAGACAAGCCTCTAAGAGGTATTGAGCTTGGATAGGGGCTCAATCCAACCTCCTTTCATTTGCTTCAACTACTATCCACATCTCCATACCCTCAAGACAATGTTTCCACCTTCAAAAACCACTCGGATGCCCTCCCATAAAATTAGAGGCGTCTTGTAGAAATCGCCTGTAGCAAACCTGTAGCAATGTTTTCCTTCATCAATTTTGATCCCCACTACAACTTTGACTTAGCATAGATGCATAATGACCCCCAAGTGTGATATTATTATTAGTGAAAGCTCCTAGGCCACTCCAAACATTCCTTTTCTTCATTGAAAAAACATAGTAGAGTTAGTCTCTTTATCATGCAAGTAGGTTACTGATTTATAAGCAAGTATGAACTGGGCAGATGGTACATGAAATTGTGCTTGGTAGTTTGATGAGTTATTCAAGATAAATTGGTTTCCTTTATGCAAGTAGATGACTTAATTTTATGAATTCTGCAAGATAACGTAACTTTATTTCTGCAAGTAGATTAGCCTTTGTCCTTTCATTAATTGATTAGTTTAGCTTTTATAAGTTGAGTCGATAACATTTCTATTTTCATAGCTAGAAGCAATTTCCAATTGCCCCTTTATCAGTAAGATTTCATTCTAATTTAGTAGGAGGAAGGATATTGAGAACTTTTTGATTTAATGTCATAAATGAGGGTTACATGACTGGAATCCTATTTGTTGTACATATAGCATTGTCACCTCGAAGTTTGTATGAACCTCCGGTTAATAATTTGAGTTGAGGATCCCTTGGGAGTTTCAACATTCTTGGTGCAATACCAGGGCTCACCACTAGTCTTATGCTTACATCATTTCATTGACCCCATGGCCATGAAGATAGAACTTTAATATATTCATTTTCTCACATCTAAGTTTTCCTTACTATCTTACTATATAGGAGCCCCATTTGTGTCTTTGAAGGAAAATGCAATTTCATCTCATTTTTTAAGTTATTGAGATATTTGAAATGCTAAGCGATCATTGTTTCAAACTTAAACAACCCAAATTGAGATTTATGTTATTATTTTTAAAGCTCCATAAAAGGCAATTAAAGATTACATTGTGTTATGGTCTTAGTTTTCAACCCTATGAAGCATAAATCTTTAATACATAGTCTTTGTGAAACTTATTTGATGTAAAAATTGAAGTCTTTAAAATCATCTTAGAAAATGTGTGCATCTCTTTTATTTTCCCTTATCTTATGAAATTCTCAAATGATTCTCTTGCATAAAATCATGAAGATAACAATTCTCAAATGATTCTCTTGCATAAAGTAATGAAGGTAAAAATATTTAAGGCTGAGTATTTTATCTCACAAAGTTTCTTATTCTATTTTATTTCTCTTATTAGAAATCAAAACTACTTTATTCTTTTAGGCAACGATGGGTATATTTTCAAAGGACATGTCTTGATCTTGTTGGTGCTTAAAGGATTGCATGAAAGTTTATTTATAGTATCCCTTTGCTTTCATCTCCCCTTGAGATAAAAATTCTTTGAGGTATTTCATTAAAATGAAACCTGTTTATCAAAGACTAAAAATGAGGGAAAGTGCTCCATGTCCATATGGAGGTTGCTCTCAATATTGGTTGCTTCCTTTCCTCATCAAAAAACACCAATAGAATATTTATGCCCCTCCAAGTCACAAATTAATTGGAAAATCACACCACACGTTCTAAATCATCCCAAAATATGGTCCCATGAAATAATTTTTAGTTGGAGAAGAAGGGGATGGGAAATTATTTCTTTTTAGGATCTTAGTTCATGGAATTCCTCCTCACAATTTAACCCATTAAATCCACATGTAACTAGGAGGCTGGAGGCTTATTAAGTTTGTTGAGCAAAATGTTGGCATTGATGTCAAATGGGCAAGGGTGGTAGATGGATGATGTATCAAGTTCAGTGGGATTCCTATGGTTGATACAATCTTTGGTAAAGAATCATCATAATAATAGGATAAATGAAGAAGTTATAAAATAGTATAGTTATGATGGTTGAGAGTCCCAATATTTGAAGGCACTTTTTCCTCAAGAGATCTTCTCATATGCTCTTGGAAATGGTGTATTTGGATTTTTCTCAAAAAGAGCTTTCAAACAATATGTTGAAGTCTGGAAGAGGCCTTCTAGATCATAATTTATTGATAGTCAAAGGTGGCTAGCCCCAAGGTCAAAGTAGCATCTCTAAATATGGTGTGGGGTGTTACATAGTATTTTGTCATGCCTCTTGCACTTCCCCGTGACATACGTCGAAGTGCCTGAGACATGACCATTATACAATATACTCATCCATGTGTACAACTCAGATGCCTCCAACTTTGCTTGGAAAATGTCCTGAGATTTCCTTGAAGAAATAACTCTTAAAACCTTAAAATGAGGGTCATCACTCTTATGAAGCTTAAAATCACAATGGTCGTCTATTGCACAGTGTTTGACCCATGATGGCATCACTCTGTTCCCTTGCATACCCGTGATGATCCCAAAAAAGGTAATTTTCCCAAAGAGGATGAGAAGCTTTGTGATCTAGAAGCTTCTAGAGTGGCGAGTTGGAGGTGGTTTCGCATAAATGAGATTGAATCCTCCTAACTTGACTTCTTTTTCTTATCCCTATGAGCTACCTCCTTGATACGTGGGCCTAATCCTATCTTTGGAGGAGTCCTAACTCCCTCTCCTAGCCTATAAATTCCTCCTCACCCATTCCCAAATGGTTGGTCTATGTTGCACCCCTATGCTGAGCTTGTGCTTAGAGGCTATTCATTAGACTTGGAGAAGGAGTGTTTAGAGAGTTTCTTGGCTTGGACTTGGATTACCACTCAAGGAGAGCCTTTCAACATCAAGGCTATGGTTGTAAGCTCCTTTATTGTTTAAATAATATACAACTGTTGGTTCATCTTCCCAAAATATATATGTTCATGTATGTATTAGCTTGGCATTCCTTGGTCATCTAAGTAGGTCATTATTGGATTTGCTATTGGTTTTGACATGCTTTGTTGTCTCTTGATCACTTTTACAGGTATATAAGCACTGAAAGAAGCAGGAACAAGTTCGTGGTTCAAGCGGTTCGAGGATCTCAACAAAGGAAATTGGAATAGCATAAGAATGAGGTAGGTCATTTCTCTCGTTCTACTTTTAAATCATAACCTAGGAAGATGTCTAGTTGATTGTCACTTAAGTTGCTAGACCCACTCATTGGGCTAGAGGGATCGTCTTTGTCTACATAGAGGACTAACCTTGTCAACAAAATGGCAACTCCACTAGGGAGCCTATGACCCTTTCCATCCAATCTTTCACCCTGATCTTTTGACTAGTTTGACCAACCGTCGATTTTTCGGCTTGTTTGCATCAGTTTGGGTTTATACCATCCTTGATTACTACCTTAGAGTGCTAAGTCTGGATTGTTTCTTGGAATCTTTTTAGTTTTTTCCCATATTCCTTGCCCATCGTGGGTTTTCCCTTTACAGTCGCGATGTTATCATGATTTTTACCTTTATAGTCACGATGATTGCAATTTTTACCTTTACAGTGGTGATGAAAAAAAAATTCTTCATTTTTATGGTCGTGTTGAAATCATCACTACTTTTGCTATACAAAGTAGTGATGCTATCACGGTTTTGTCTATGAAAAGTATTGATAATTATGGGTTTGGGTATATAAAGTAGCGATGATCCTTGAATATGAGAATTTTTGAGGTTTCTTCCTAAGAATCCAGTGTGTCTTGGCCCCTAAGGTCTTTTCCCATCCTCTATACTTGGATTTGTCAATGTTTTGTTTGATTGCCTTGATTAATTTGCAAAATTTGTCTCATTAGCTTCGAAGTGAAATTTGACTGATTTCTAGGGTTTTTCGGTCAATTGGTCATCATTTTCTACTTGTTGGTGTCATTGAGATGTTTGTTTTGCTGATTGATTGAGTGTTGTTTTCTGTAGAAATCATTGAAAACATTGTTTTGCATTTGTTTTAGCTTGTATTTCGAAATTTACTTTTCGTGAAAATGCATTAGATTAGTTGCATTGAAAAGTTATCTTTTGAGATTCATCATTGGGAATAGATTACATTTTTTCAGTGATTGAAAGCTAAAAACTGTATTGGGTGCATCAAATTATTCAAAATGGAAAGAAAATAATACTTCATATAAGTGCATCTTTGTAAAGTCAAAATCGTTTTGCTTTCGAAAAGTCGCATTTAGGATAGTGAAAAGTGAAAATATTTTTTACTTTTGGCATTGCGTTTGGAAGACGAAAGTGAAAGTTAGTGGAAGGCATTTTTGTGTGATGCATTATTGATTGAAATTTCTTCCGTTGATTAGTCTAGCTTTCATAGAAATGAAAAGTTTTAAATTTATCATATAGTTGCTTCGTAGGTGTTCAGGTAACATCATTAAGGCCTTGAAATTGAAACATAATTCCAAGTTGAACTTTAAAATCTATCATTTAATCTAAGGAGCATTTGAAACATTAACGGTCATACTTAGTGGTCTAGGCTAGAGACGTGTTCCGGTGTCTATAAAACTTAGCAACTATCATTTGCTTCGGCATTAGACAACGCTAGAATGGACTTATGCTCCCCATACCATCGTGTATATAAAGGGAGACCCCCATTGGTTCCAAATCTTTATCCATAGGAAGTTGAGTCTGCCACCCTGTAAACATGGTACACCAAACACAACATTCGGGGAGATTGCCTGCACGTATGTCAAGTCCTTGGTAAATTTATTTGCTGAGGTGTATATTGCAGTTCACGGTTACTTTCTACTCCTTTTACCTAGATTCACATGAGCATTCATTTCGATCTTTTCTGACTCTTTAAATTTGAAAATATCATCGAGCAACTTGTCCTTTCAAGCTCGCCAAACCAACGAAAGCAACTAGAGTCGCCTTTTCGTCCTTTTCGCGACTCTTAAAACGTGAAAAGGAAAAGTTTTGTTTCAAATTCTAAAATGAATTGACCGTAGAAAAATATCCTTCCTTTGGAAATACTCCTTAGTAGATCTTAGGTTGATACCAATGGCAACATTTCCTGAGTCTACCAGTCAAGGAAACCCCTCTGATGGGAATCCTAGTCCTTTTCCTTCTTTTTAAAATACTAGTGCTCCCTATATGGTGACGTTGTCCCTTCCTGGATTGACCATTGGTCTTCCAATTTGATTATTTTTTACCTCCGTGATTCTGAGTTTTGAAATGACTTTTCATCCAAGTTCTCCTCCACCTAAACAACATCAACATCATGTTGATCCTAAAGTTGAAGCCTCGCCTTCTTCGTCTATTTCTTCACCCCGTTCTTCCTCTTCGCCTGGTGAAAGTCTGGATTCTAGTAACCAAGAAGTTAAGAAGAAGAAGAAGAGGATAAAGAAGAAGATGCAAAATAAGAAAGGGGGCAACCAAGCAGTCATTGCTACGAATGCAAATGATGTAGAAAAATCTTCCAATCAACTCCAAAAAGTAAAATTCCCTTGCATGTTATATAAGGGTGACCACCTTCTTTAGAATTTTCTGGTATTCCCAAGGTCTTAGAAGTGTGGTCTACATGTTCACATCGACCTTTTTCATCAGCCTCTGCCAATCATGCTCGTGATAAACCTTCAACTAGTAAATCCCATGGGAAAAAGTGAAAAATCAAATTTCCCTATAACTTGTGTGAAGGTAATAATCCCATTCACATTTGTCCTTTAATGGATGAAGCTTCCAAAGAGTTGGAAAACCTTACAGCTTCTCAAACTTTCTCTTGCTCCTTTGCTAGGTGATCTAGAGATTGTTCAAAAGTCATCTTTGGTCAACCCCACTCTCTCTCAAAGTGAGTCTCATGAGTCTGTTCTCGGCCAACCATTGGTTGAGAAACTTGTAGACTTGAATCCACCTTCAGTTAACCATACCTTTCTGCTAGACAGTGAACCTCATAATGCTCAGGTTCTTCTGGTTTCTTCAGTTCCGAATGAATTGGAGGTAAATCCTCCCATTCTCAAGGTGCAAGAGAGAATTTCTCTTGTTCCCATTGCGAAAGAGGGCAACTCTCATGTTCCTACAACACCCCCTCTGAGTAGTTTAGTCACTTATTTTGATTGGAGTCGACTGGTAGGATATTGCCTTTTGTCTTATGTGCCTTTCCAGATTACAGTATAGGCTTACCATATGGCCATACCTATCACAATCATAGATGATGACACATCTATTAGCAACTTGTCCTCAACTACTTGGCAAGCTTTGGGTTCTCCTCAGCTTGTCCCCGTCACTGTGAATCTATTAGCTTTAACAAAGGAACCAGTCAACCATTAGGGATCCTTCCTAAGTTGCCTATTACTTTTGGAGGAAAGACTCTCTATATAGATGTGATGGTTATCCAAGGTCTGTTGGATTTTAATCTATTCCTTGGCCGTGACTATGTTTATGTCATGGGAGCTCTTATCTCTTCTCTCTTTCGAGTGAAGCGTTTCCCACATGAAGGAAGCATTTTGATCATTGATCAACTTACATTCATTGGTCCTGAATCAACTCCCCATCAACCATCATCCCTAAATGGTTCTTATGTGCAAGAGGTATCACCCCTGCCACAGGTTTATTATGTGGCTACATGTTCCATGCCCACATCTACTGATGATCTTGTAGGTGATGTAGTACACCATGTACTTGGGGCATTGGAGCCCGATTTTTTCATTGGAATCCCTCAACATGTATCCCTTCCAGAATGGTTTTCTCCCATCTGGTGAGAACCTCTTGGAAGCCATGGAATCTTTTGGTCTGTGAAAGAAGGGATGGAGCAGAGTTCCTTGTCTTGTATCAAGCTCGTTAAAAAATGAAATAAGGACCATGGAGCAAAGTTCCTTGTCTTGTGTCAAGCTCGTTAAAAAATGAAACAAGCACCATGGAGCAAAGTTTCTTGTATTGTGTCAAGCTCGTCAAAAAACGAAACAAGGGATGGAGAAAGTTCCTTGCCATGTGTCAAGCTCATTAAAAAATGAAACAAGGGTCATAAGGATAGTTCTTTTACTATGTCAACCTTGTTAAAAAATGAATTAGGTCTCTATGAGGATAGTTCTTTTACTGTGTCAACCTCGTTAAAAAATGAAACAAGGTGTCATGAGCATGGTTCTTTTCTTGTGTCAATCTCATTAAAAAATGAAACAAATTCCCTTCCAATTCGAATCTTGGATTAGATCTCGTAAAATCCTAGTCGAGTCTTTCACTTGATCTCGTAAGTAAACCTTCATTCCATCCACCTGTTAGTAACCAGTAGTCTACTTAGGTGAATGAAATGAAGCTTGGGGAGCATGTACCTCGAATTGAGTCATTATGCTGGGGGAATGCAAACTTCTCTCAAGCATAGTTTATTTGTGTTTCAAGCTTGTGTAAAAATGAAACCAAACCCAAGCATGGTTTATCTTTGTTTCAAGCTTGCAAAAAAATGAAACCTTCTTCGAGTATACTCAAGCATAATTTATCTTTGTTTCAAGCTTGTGTAAAAATGAAACCATATCGCTTTTTACCTCTCGTGATCGCCATTTTATCATCCTATTTTTGCTAGATGAGCCTTGGTTGTTCCATTCCATTGTCACCATCACTTTGGCCGATCATATGCTTTCACTTGGTTGTTTTGAATGTGCCTGAGGAACATCTACAATGAGTGGTCTTATTATCCAACCTCTTAACCTTTACATGTTTTGAGTAGTTCCCTCATGACTGGAAACAGTTGCTATCCTTTCACACCACTCGTTCCTCCAGGTGGAGTCCTCTTTCAGCTCTTTTTAGACTCCAAAAATATGAAAAGATTGTCGAGTACTTTTCATTTCGAACTCGTTAAAGAAAATGAATTGCCGTCTGCTCAGTATAAGTTTACCCCTTTTCTGGACTGAGATAGACTATTGTACGAAAAGGAACACCTTAGTTGAACATGGTTAGGAGGTTCTCTTGAATATTTTTTTCTACCTTTTCAGTTTCGAGAGACAAATTATGAAAAGGGACTTGGTGGAGTTTTTTTTTTTTGTGTCTTTTTCAAACTCTCTAAATATGAAAAAGGTACCAAGTTTGTATTACGTTGGACTGGTTAAAATTTTACAACGAAAGACTTATCACCATGATGAGACTGAGTTTCTCCTTCCTAGGACTCATAAAACTTACTAGGATGGATTCATCCGAAGGGTGAACTTATACGAAAAGCATATGGTATCCTCTTCAAGCTTGTGTAAAAATAAAGAGGTACTCACTAGAAATAGCGGGGGGAAAAATGAAGATGAAACATTCTTTGTATCGGTAGCCTATCACTCTTGAACATGACACTCACTTGCTCTCGTGACAAGTTTGGGATATCCTCACTCAGTCACTTGTCCTTCTGGGTTTGGGTTATCCATTTTACCTCTCATTTGACTATTTCACTTCATCGTTATGACCCTTGGTCCTACGTTGAGTCTAATGCTGCCACTCTCCAGAGTTGTGTTGCCAATATGTTCAAGAGAAGTCCAATATGCAGTTATTTACCTGTACACTGTTTGAGTCATTGTTATAGTCTTGAAAATTATTCCACTTTATTCCTTTTTCCATGTTAACGATGGGGGATTCATTATGACCCTCCTTCGACGGGTCACTTCCTATCGAGTTTAGCTCGTTATCCAGGAAGATGAGTTAGAAACTCCCTTTCAGTACCTTAAAGCTTGCATGCCTTAATGGAAAGTTCTTCGCATCTGAAAATAGGTTTTCGTCATTGGCCTTCAATCAAATGATTCCACCATTGTTCGACTTCAGGTTCGTTATCACATTTACAGAGTGTACCGTCATACCTTGAGATCATTGTCATTATGGGTGGTTCCTCTCATGCCCGTTAACGTTCCACATCAATGGTTGATAATTAGGTGGCTTTCTAGCATGTTCGACTGCGACATGTTGATTCACATGTTAGAATTTTTACTTTGATCAAGTCGAGATGGAGCGCAAGACCCTGAGTCTTGTTTGATATGAGTTGGGTGGTGGAGTTATATGTTATTCATGATTGTACACGTGTTTCTGTTATACGGATGGTTGTGACCATGGATCTTTATATTTATGATGATGATCCTTATATATTGGATGGTTGTGTTCATGCCTTGGATCTTAGATTACAGATGATCCTTCTGTATTGGATGGTTGTGCCCATGCCATGGATCCTTTCATAAGTCCTTATTATCCGGATCGCTGTGTCCATACCGTGGATTCATGTTTTGACACCAGATATGTATATGTATATGCATCCTTGATTTTCTAGTCTCCTGACAGTGTGTGTCCTTGTCCTTGCCAAAATCTCGTAAAGCATCTCAATCATCACTCCTCGTTCTACCTTCATTCTTTAGGGGGCATCTGTTACACAGTATTTTGTCACACCTCCTTCACTTCCTTGTGACATACCCCGAAGTGCCCGAAACATGACTATTATATAGTATACTCATCCATGTATACAAATCAGATCCCTCCTTTAAATTTGCTTGGAAAATGTCTTGAGCTTTACCTAAAGAAATAAATCTTAAAACCTTAAAATGAGGGTCATCTCTCCTATGAAGCTTAAAATTGTGATGATCGCCTGTTGCATAGTGTTTGACCTGTGATGGCATCGCTCTATTCCCATGCATACCCACGATGATCCCAAAAAGGTAATTTTCCCAAAGTGGATGAGAAGCTTTGTGATCTAGAAGCTTCCAAAGCGTCGAAATGGAGGTGGTTTCGCATAGAAGAGGTCGAATCCTCCTAACTTGACCTCTTTGTCTTGTCCCTATGAGCTACCTCCTTGAATGTGGGCCTAATCCTATCTTTACAGTAGTCCTAACTCCCTCTCCCAACCTATAAATTCCTCATCTCCCATTCTCAAATGGTTGGTCTATGTTGCACCCTTATGCTGAGCTTGTGCGTAGAGGTTATTCATTAGACTTGGAGAAGGAGTGTTTGGAGAGTTTCTAGGCTTGGACTTGGATTACCACTCAAGGAGAGCCTTTTAACATCAAGGCTATGGTTGTAAGCTTCCCTTTATTCTTTAAATAATATACAATTGTTGGTTCATCTTCCCAAAATATATATGTTCATGTATGTATTAGCTTAGCATCCCTTGATCAGCTAGGTAGGTTATTATTGGATTTGTTATTGGTTTTGGCATGCTTTATTATCTCTTGATCACTTGTGTAGGTACATAAGTGATGAAAGAAGTAGGAACAAGTCCGTGGTTCAAGCGGTTTGAGGATCTCAACAAAGGAAATTAGAATAGCATCAGAACAAGGTAGGTCATATCTCTCATTCTACCTTTCAATTATAACCTAGGAAAATGTCTAGTTGATTGTCACTTCAGTTGCTAGACCCACTCACTGGGCTATAGGTATCATCTCTATCCATAAAGAAGATTAACCTTGTCAATAAGGGTCAAAGTTGGAGCAAGTTAGGTTTGGTGCTTTTGCCAAACTAATGAGGGCCTTTTGGCGAAGCTGCCAACAAAGGTTTGGGTTGTGTGGCCTGAGAACTTAAGCAACAAATTGTGTTTTCATTAGCTGATAGTGGAGCCCATAGAACATGTAATCTCACCAGAGTTTACCCCAAAAGGATCAAAGGTGAAGGAATATCTCATGATTGCATAAGAATGGGAGGACATTAGCAACAAATAATGTTTTTATTGGCTTGTAGTGGAACCCATATGACAACTCATCCTAACGAAGTTTTCCCAAAAAGGACCAAAGTGTGTGCAAGTGTTGAGGCCCGAGATGACGTATGCTCGAGTGGAGGTGCATAATCGACAAAATATAGAAGAGCAGGAAAGGCATTAATTGGTGGAAGTTGCAGCGTGGGGATGTCCCACAACCACATCATCTGAGAGGTTCTTACCTGGAGGAACCAAAGGAGTGCTCAAAGGTGAAGCCTCAGGATGACTCAATGTCAGGCTAATGTGGCTAATAGTACAACAATGGTAAATCACATTGATTGGCAGAAGCACTACAATGGGAGGTCCCATGAGATAGCTCATTGAGGAGGTCATTTATCGAAAGAGATAGGCATAGTAAAGTTTGGGAGAAGCCGAGATGTCAAGGAGTTGGGATGATGAGGCAGTCGATGCAATATTTGAATAGGCCCTCGACCCTTTAAATTTAACAAAGGAAATCAATGCAAAACCAAGGCTCGAGGACCCCTTTGTCTCTCATCATTGGCATATGCATGGTAGTTGGCGTAGGATGGTGTCAGCATGACATCAGTATGGGGGACACATAGAGAGAATTTTTGGTGTTTTCAAGTTGTTTAAGGGGCCAAATCTGGGTGACACATGTCACCGCTAAGAAGGTGCCACATGGGAATGTTGACGTAAGCATGACATCATCCTAGAGGCTTTATCTTGGAATGGCACAAGGAAAGGTGCTCATAGATGACTAGGCAATATCGGGATGTCATGATGGTTACGACAGAGCTGAGAACCAATGAGAATGAGCCCAAGATACATCATTTTGGACTCGCGATATTGGAAGGAAATAATAAGCGCAGAAGAGCTAGATCTAGTTGATTGGGTATCAAGACACAAAGGCATGATGGTGGAAAATATATCTCATCTTGGTAGTTTTGCAATTGGTCAATGAGCATGACATGCGATCCCACTTGACACATTATCCCGGAGGCTTGTTCTTGGGTGAACTCAAAGGAGGCACATTATGTAAAAGTTATGGATACAGATTCGAGAAATGGAAATATTTTCAACACTTGATGGTTTTATCAAATAACGAAAGTTGAACACATGTCTCTGTATGAGATGTTTTCACGTGTTAAATGATCAAGGGCCTTTGGGCTAATTTCAATGAAAAAGCATCGTGGTTTGAGGGTTGTATGCAAAGTGATGCATGCATATTAGAAATGGCTTAGTGCTCGTGGACATGAATGGGTCGACAATTGTTTGAGAAATGAGGGCCTAACTTGAAGCACTAGTCGGTGTATGTATAACAGCTTGAACTGGTTGGAAACATACTTGGCAGGGTTCCTCAATATGTTGCAGACATGCCAAAATTGGCTATTATACATATTTGAGTCACACAAGCATTTCAACTATGAACAAGTTGGCAACATTTGACTACTCCACCACACTTAGAAGTGCACCAGAGGCATTAATGGAGCATTTCCAACATTAAAGAGCATCATCATTGGTCACTAATAGTGACTGAGGAGAATTGAGACATCAGTCGACGAGAAGGAAGTAAGGACCATGCAAGGACCACGACCCACCAAAGATTTTTGGAGAGCCATGTTATATTTACAAACATATTTCAATTAATAAACTCCTTGAGTATGTAGGTGGACTGAGAATTAATTCTCAGTATGGGAAAAAATTAGGTGCCCATTCTCTTATTTACATGTTGCTACAGTGGCCAAGTAAATTGATAAAATTATTGCATAATTAAATCACAAATAGTGGAGCCTTATGAAGCTGCTATTGATATCGTGCTTGTACCTGTTCATTGAGTAAATTGAGCCCATATGCATGTTCCTAATTAAATACTAGTGTGTCATACTGTAGGTTGAATATATTGGTTAATGAATTAATAGGTTACATCATTCTTTGTGCTATTATTGAACAAAAATCTTAATAAAAATTGATTCTGATGGTAGTATTTTTGTATGTTGTGTGAGAGTGTGAATTGCAGTAAGAGATTGTGTGTGTGCATAAGGAGAATTGTGGCTAAAAGATTATTTTTGTTTAGACTGATTGAGGGCCAAGAGAAAATTTATTGGAGCAGTGAAGTGTGCAGTTTAGAGAGGATCTGTAGAGCATAAAGGAAGGAATTGTGTGTGACAAGAGACTAGGTTCCTGATATTTCCATGTAATAGTAGTAGGTCTTTGTTCCTCAGTTTGAAAATTGTAGGAAATTTAGGACAGTTGGCTAAAGCAAGTTGGGGCATACATCTATAAGAGGTTGGTGCCTATTGGAAAGTTGTGCCTTTTTATTTTTAAGGGGATTGGGGCCTCTTGTCCTAATTGAAGTAGCGTATACATTCTGACATATAATTTTTGAGGTTGCAGTTGGTTCTGGTTGTTGATGCAGTGTTCTGGGTTTAGCTCTGTTTTCTGATGACAGTGATTTGACTGTTCATATTGATTAATTGTGTTTTGCTTCAGAGTTGATGGGTTTTAGTGATTGATTGATGTAGTTGTATTTGATGGTTGTATTACAGTTGTGGTGATTGTTTTGAGCTTCAATGTTACTGATGGGTCCAGTATGAAAATTTGATGAAACATGGCCTGCATATTGTGTTGATGTGTACCAGGAGTATCTAGTTTGAAAATTTATGAAACGTGGTCCCTGGAGAAAGAGTGAAGGTGGTAGCCTTCTGTAGGCCTGTGCCTATGTACTGGTAAACATATCAACCAGTACAAGAGCTAGGGGGTTCTATCTCCCTTCCAGTCGAAGCTGGACAATGAGTGAAAGGTTGTAGTCTTATGTAGGCCGACGCTTACGTATTGGTAAACATATCAACCAATACAAGAGCTAGGGGGTTAGAGCTCCCTTCCAGTAGAATCTGGAGAATGAGAGAAGGTTGTAACCTTTTGCAGGTGGGTTCCTGCATACTGGTATGGCTTTGCGCTAGTACAAGATTGTAAACAACTTTTTCTTTATATTAAAAAGAAGACAGAGATGACAACAATAGGTGGTTTTCTCCTACATTGGGTTTCCACTTTAAATATTGTTGTTCATGTGTGTTGCTTATGTGTGAAGGTTTATTTTGTTATTACAACACATGGCTATTGTTTATCTAATGTTTAATAAAGTACTAATGAAGTGGCTGAAGTCAAACATATGATGGATTAACTGAATCATTAATTCACTGGATATACACTAATTGTCTTAAGAAAAATTGCGTACACACGCATGTTCCGTTCAGTAAAATTGCGTATAGTAATTTGAATATGAAACATAAAAAGTGATTGATTTGTAAATGTTGATTCACAACACACCCCCCCCCCCCCCCCTCTCAATATTTTTCCCAATAATTGGAATCAAAGCGGGTCCTTTGGCAAAAGCTTGATCGCTTGAAGGAGATCTGTTGTAACAATGGGAAATAAGAAAAAGAAGAAAGCACCTCAAAAGAAGAAGACATATCAAAGGAATAGTGACAATGAGAAAGACAATTGGCTACTAGGTGGAAGCAATTATTCAGATTCAAAATTACCTTAGATTGAAGATGAACAAGAAAAAAATTATCTCGTACTAATTTTTGGTGCTTTGGTGATACAATTCTCTGTTCATGCAATATTGAAGATAATGAATGTGACAATGAAACAACTAAATTTTCTCTTATGGGTGAAAGTGCAAGAAATTTAATAGAGACAGAAGTTAAAAGGCTCACAGATAAAATTAGAGATCAACAATATCTATTTGACAAAAGGGAGTTTACCTAGAAAGAAGAGGTTACAAGGTTAAAAACTCGGTTGGAGGAAGGGAACAAAATAAGGAAGCAATACAAAGAAAAGGAAGATCAATGTCAAAGGCTATAGGATGAAGTGACATCATTGAGAAATGAAGTTAATGAAAAGGATACAACAACCAAGGGACTTAAAGAAAGAACCAATTACTGTGAAGGTCTTAAAGCTGAGGTCGTCTCTCTAAAGGAAGATCTTGAATATTCAAATAAGCATAATGAAGAACTACTTCAAGCATTTGAAAAACAAGAAAATGAGGTTCTCAAATTATGGCAACAAGTGGAAGAAGGAAGAAAATTTGAAGAAATCATGAAGAAGTAGTATCTGGAAAAGGAAGAGCAATATCAGGTTGAGGTAAATATCCTAAAAGGTAAATTAGAAGAAAAGGATAAACTTTTAGGATTTCAAGATAGTACTAAGATTTTGGATAATATTCTTAGTAGTCAAAGGTCTCCTGCCATCAAATATGGTCTTGGTTTTCATGAAATTGTTAAAGGTGTATCTATCTCACAAAATGAGGTGAAGAATTCTAATGAAAAATATGAAATGCTCAACACGGAGATAAGAGGTCAACCCCATCAACAACCAAGGAAAGAAAGTCTTCAAAGAAGATCAGTTACTCCTAAATATGGAAGTGTTATTCAATTCTTTCCTTTGATGAATAATGTTGAACGTTCTATCTGTCATAATTTTGGACATGTTGTAGCTAGGTGCAGAAGTAGAATGTTTCAAGCTAATAACTGTCTCATAGAAAGATCATCAGCTTCTAGGTACTTTAAGGGATATTGTTTTTCTTGCAATATGTTTGGTCACAAATCCATCGTTTTCTATAGAAGGAATATGAAACATGTAAGGTGTTATGCTTGTAACAAGTTTGGACATATAGCAAAAGAATGCAGGAACAAGTCTATGAATCGTCGTAGACAATATGGTAAGAAATCAAATAAGCACATTTATATCAAAAAATATGAAAAAGATGAATCCACCAAGAATCAAGAAAAGGAAGATCATATAAGGTGTGATCTTGCTCTCTGCTCATTTAAGGACAAAGATGATAGTGGATGTGCTCATCACATGACTAGAGACAAGAGAAAAATGGAGTCTCTGATGAAGAACAATCATGGTAATGATATTCTTGGAACAAATGTTTCAGAAAAAGTTATAGGACCAGGTACAGTCAGAACAGACTTAAGAGGAACTGAAAGTATGAAATTTCAGTGTTCCAATTTTCACATGCAGATATTATGAAGACAAGTGGCGTATATATGCAAGTTCGAAGCTACATAGTCGCGTATATGTTGGTTTGATGAAGAAACAGTGAGACAGACTCAGAAAAAGGGTCTGATATGGTTCAAACAATTATCAAGTTTCTATTATGTTTTGATGGTTGATGATTACAGTCTGTGGATGTTATTTAGAAGTGCTTTTGACCCTCATAAGTTGTTGATGACTTGATGTATAACTGGTTGATGATGATGCCTTGACGATTCTTACTGATATATGCAATAATCATATTTGACGGTGAATAGTTGGCATAGGTTCAGGGTGAGAATATTCTATGGTTCTAATAATGCATTGTTGGCATTATGTTTAGAAGTCTTTGGTGCCTAATGATTCTTATCAATGGTGAGGATGCTTATGTTGTTGAAGTGTTTAAATGATGCATCATGCTATGTTGCAGTCATGAATTTCCTAGGATGAAATCACAGATGATACTTTGCTTGAGCCACTTAGTTGTTTTGATACTTCTAATCATATTTGCGGGTGACTCTTTTGATGATGCATATAGTTATGTTGCTTACATGGTGATCTTCATAAGTTCAAGGAGAAGGACAAATCTTGAGTACACATCTTTATTATTTTATTATGCTAAGTGTCACTCATTTCTGTTATGTTGTTGCCTTCATGCCTTCAAAGATGCATAAATTTCATATGGTGCAGTTATGCATGAGGATTTCTATACTACTTGGCTCTCACATGGTATATTGTTTGAGGATTATTTCACTTGATGGGATCAAGAAAGTTTGACAAAATGAATGTAATCTCATGGGTTTCCTTTCACATTGATGAAAATCTAGATACATATTTCTATCACTATGTTGGATACATGGATGATTATTTAAGTTGTGATGTTGGTATAAAAGATCCTCTTGTATGAAGAAAATTGGCCAAGAGAATGAGGTTATTGTAGGTTTCATGAAGACATGGCTTACTTAGTCACATAATGATGATGAATTCTTACTTAATGATGATAGGTTTGATACTCACATATGTTGATTACCATGGTTGATTCTTATCAGATGTGGGATATTCCTTAGTGATGATACATGGTTGATATATTGAGGGTTCTTGTGGAAATATCATGCAGTTCTTGCTACAATGATGATTTTGTGGTCATGGATGATGACTATGGTGATTTCTAATATATATGATATGATGTGAATGGTTTTGTATTATTGCTTGGAGATATGACATATGCTTAGTTAATTCATGGAAGGCTATGTTAAGGATTTTCTCTACTAAGGAAACGTAGCAAGTTGACCTTGATAAGATCAATAGGATGAGTTGATATCTATATGTGGCATACTTTGTCACAGGTTGATGATATTAAAGTTACATTGTCTTATCTTGCAAATTGATGATGGACATATACAGGTTGTTACTCTTGATGCTGCTGACATATGTTTATGGTGCATATCATATATGGTGTATGATAGTTGATGATAATTATTATGATCTTGTTAGGTCTTTGGTCTTTGTTATAAATGTCATGTATATCATTTGATGTAAAGGTCATGTAAAGACCTGTGATGTAATAATTGTCATATTCAGTCATGTATGGACTTTTAAGATCATTTCAAATATGTAATCCCACTTGGTTGGGTGGATGAGTAAAATATGTATCCCCACTTGGTTGGGAGATTGATGTATGTATGAGTCATTGCTGATAGGAAGGTCATACTCACATAGTGGAGTTATAGAGTCATGTTATTATTTTAAAATATTTATGGAGACTTTGCATGTGCTCAGGTGGAGCATGGAAAATATAGTGCATCTCAACATGTACTAAGGGGGAGAATATCTTGGTCCGCCCTTTGCCCTTAATGTCAAAGGGGGAGAGTATCTTGGTTTTGCTTAATATATCTAACAGGTTCTACAACTTGAAGTGATCAACACCAATATTGTTTCCATCAAGTCCAAGGGGGATATTGTTGGTATTATGATGCATGTGTTGTCCTTGATGGAAACTCACTTGAAACAAAATAAGTATATGGTACCTAGATGAATTTACGGGTCAGATCAGAGGTGACAGAATGATGGAAAAGAGATATTAGAGAAGAATAGAATGATGGAACAGAATAATGGGTCAAAGGTTTACGGATTAAAATCAAAAGCTTGATAGCTTGATACATGAAATTGTTGGTATTATGAATTAGGAGTTGTTCTTGATAGAAATCTACCTAATGAGTTGTCCTTCATGACAACCTATTTGATGAATGGACTACTTGATAAAGGTATAAACAAAATGTGACAGAATGCATGGCAGTTGTGTTTACAAATGTGATAAAATGCAGGGTAGTTTAGAGGAATCAGTTTAGAAGTGATGTATGATGGTAACTCACATTGTAACAGGTATATTAAGAGGTAACAGAGTAATGGCACAGAAGAACATGATGATGGGACAAAGGATTACATATCAGAATCAAGAAATTAAGGAAAGCGAACGGTTTAAGTTGTATATGATGTTTACCCTAGTCCAAGTAGCATATACACGTGGGTACACAGAATAATAAGAGCGTATACATATGCATGCCGTTTCACAAAAGGAAAAGTGCGTATGGGAAGTAAAATTAAGGTTAAAGAATATCAGGGGTTTCTACCATGGTATTGGACCATAGTAATGAGTGCGACAAAGAATATTGATCTTGTCAAAGAATACCATTGGCATAACTATGGTTTTGAACCGAGGTATTGAAAAAAGCTAAAACTATATAAGGAAGTGAATATCAAAGTGTGAAGGTGTGCAAGTGATGCAAATCTTATGAAGAGTTGGTTCAAAAGCAAATATGAATGTTATGGGTTATTGATGCTTTGCTTCATCTGAACTAAGTATTCACCTCAGTGTTTGAAGATGTATGAGATCTAATGATGGATCACGATCATGAGACCTAAAATGACTTATCATTGTATGATATGATGATAGATAGGCTATATTTAAGTGCTAATGCATGTTTTATCTAAATGCTATGATCTGGGTATATCTGAAGTCTTGAAAAGCTACGAAGTTATAAGTCATTATTTGTAGATCTATATGCAGGTTCGCCTTGGTGAAGGCGCGTATACATGCGGGTTCGACACTTTCAAGTAGCATATGCAGAGGAAGGGCTTGTTGTTCAGAAATGACTGATCTATCTGATCAGTGCTGCTATTTCACTGTTGTTTGTCAATGATTTCTTCATTAGATCTGAAGTAAAATTGATTATATAAGGAGATTGAGTATGACTGATTGATTGATTGAGTAAGAAGGGTGATCCTTGCTTCTATCTGTTTAGAAATCTGTAATATGACAGTGGATTTTCAGAATATCTTTGGGTAGTATAGATTTGGTTTAGAAGTTTTATGATTCAATATATTTAGAGGTATACGCAGGTTTGGTTATAGAAAGTAGCATATACACACAGATTGTCCTAATTGAAGTAGCGTATACATTATGACATATGATTTTTTAGGTTGCCGTTGGTTCTAGTTGTTGATGCAGTGTTCTGGGTTCAACTCTGTGTTCTGATGACAATGACCCGACTGTTCAAATTGATTGATTGTGTTTTGCTTCAGAGTTGATGGGTTTCAGTGATTGATTGATGTAGTTGTATTTGATGGTTGTATTACAGTTGTGGTGATTGATTTCGTGCTTCAATGTTACTGATGGGTCCAGTATGAAAATTTGATGGAACATGGCATACATATTGTGTTGATGTGTACTAGGAGTATCTAGTCTGAAAATTTATGAAACGTGGTCCGTGGAGAAAGAATGAAGGTGTTAGCCTTCTATTGGCCTGCGGTTACATACTAAACATATCAACCAGTACAAGAGCTAGGGGGTTGTAGCTCCCTTCCAGTATCAGCTAGAGAATAATTGAAGGTTGTAGCTTTCTGTAGGTCAGTGCCTATGTAATGGTAAACATATGAGCCAATACAAGAGCTAGGGGGTTGGAGCTCCCTTCTAGTAGAAGCCGAAGAACGAGAGAAGGTTGTAACCTTCTGTTGGTGGGTGCTTGCGTACTGGTATGAGTCTGCGCTAGTACAAGATTGTAAACAACTTTTTATTTATATTAAAAATAAGACAGAGATGACATCAACAGGTGGTTTTCTCCCACATTGGGTTTCCACCTTTAATCTCGGTGTTCATGTGTGTTGCTTATGTGTGATGGTTTATTTTGTTATTACAACACATGGTTATTGTTTATCCAATGTTTAATAAAGTATTGATGCACTGCCTAAAGACAAACATATGATGGATTAACTGAATCATAAGTTCATTGGATATACATTAATTGTCTTAAGAAAAGTCGTGTACACACATAGGCTCCGTTCAGTAAAATCACATATAGAAATATGAATATGAAACATTAAAAGTTATTGATTTGTAAATACTGATTCCCCCCCCCCCCCCTTAGTATTTTTCCCAACAAAAACCCATGGTGTTCGGATGACCCATGGTATTTTGATATCCTACAACTATTAAAGGAGATGAGAGTTCACTCCTCAAGCATTAATTTGGGGATTTTTTGCTGTTGTCGATTTGAGCTCTTGGAGTTTGTCTAGGTTAGAGCTCACATTATGTAGAGGGTTAGTTTTGATGGTCAGAAGTTCACCCTGGTTGATCTAGTTAGGAGGGGTTTCAGTATTGAGAGATATATCCTAACCACTCAAAGAGGAGGGATCAAATTTGATCCACTCATTAGGCTTAATGTGGAGATCACAAGGAGAGGTCAATCAAATCTCTCTTAGGGGCATAACTTTGTAGGAGTTATTGTGAGCCATTCAGATAGCTTGCTTGTGCTTTACCAAGTTTTGATCCATATTTAGAATTTAATATCATATTCTAGTTAATTAAATAAGGTTGAGTTTCTGATAAATATAATTTATTTTTCTTGCTAAGTTTTTGCGAATGTGCCATGGTGTTATTTAATTTTTCGGAAAATTATCTGTGTAAATTTTTTTGAAGAATTTTAAAGAGAAGATTAAACAAAAAAATTAGAAAATAATTAAAAGGAATATTATAGTGGTATAAGAGTTTGTTTTCCTCTAAAATGAGGGTTTAAAAGGTAATTTCATGAGTACTTGGGTTCATAAGTGTTTGTGGCATCCAAATTTCTTATGCAAGACCTATTTTATTTCATGGGAGCCAAATTTGTATTGATATGCCAAATTTCTCTTATTGGGCCAAAATTATTTTGTAGGCTAACTTTATCTTATGATGTTAAATTTCTCTTGTTGGGATGAATTTATTTGTGGAGAGGCTGAATTATTACAGTGGTTGAATTTATTGGTGGAGAGGTCAAGTGTTGCAACAACTGAATTTATTTGTGGAGAGGTCAAGTTATTGCGACAATTGAATTTATTAGTGGAGAGGTTGAGTTATTCCAACCACTGAATTTATTGGTGGAGAGGTTGAGTTATTGCAACAACTAAGTTTATTTGCAGACAGGTCATGTTATTGCAATAGCTAATTAAATTGCCACATAAAAAACGATCTATTTTTTATTAATATTATTAATAAAATTGGTTGGGTTTTCTTTTGTGGCATTGTTAAATCAAAGAATTGTGTTTTTACCAATTGTCTAATTTTTGTTGGATTTTCGAAAAAAAAATACATCTCGATATTTTGTTGTGAAATTTGATAGAAAAATAAGTTGTTAATTTAATTAAAGGGTTTGGCATGTTGATTGCTTGTAAATGTAGAATTTGAAAATTTGCTCATGGATAAAAAATGGAAACATGCCTTAAAAGTCATAACAAATTCCATAAATAACTTGACAAGAAGGTAGCAAGAATTCAATAGTACATCAATTGGTTCTTTGGAGAATGATGCTCTTATGGAGCAAAGAACAAGACAAATAAGCAAAGCCTTCTCCAAAGGAGTCCATATTACTCTTCAACGGAAGCAACTGAGGGATCTACATAAATAAAATGACATGAGAAATTGGCTCTTTATACTTTGATAAAATTTGAAGTTTATGAAGACATGGGATGCCCACTCTAAATTGGACGAGTTAGACACATGCTTGTACAAAGTAGCCCAATTTGATTGGAGGATATTAAGTTTGGAAGTGAAGCCATCAATGCCTTCCTTAATCCAACACGGGTTTATGGAACATCCTTGTAAGGAGGTAAGACTTGAGTTTTCTTCTTGCTTGTGTGAGATCATGAGAATAATTTCTCTTGTTGCCCTCTATAACGATGACTTTCTAAGGAGGGTGTTACAACTAATCATGGAGACATTCCTAGTATTTCATGATATTGAGGACCTTACCTTTAGTAAGAGCCTCAAGATTTTGGATATGTTGGCCATAATTGAAATGTGTGCCACTATGATTAATCTAGATTGTAGTGGTTTGATTTTTCATATATTCCATTGTTTCCTCACTAAAATAAGGGGATATCATCTAAGAATTATAAAAACCAACATGCAAAGTATTTTGTCTTTTATTTTAGGTGATGATGATGCCATTTGAAAGGAGTTGTAATCAAAAGTGTTGGAATATTTTTATTTTTATTTTTTATTATTTTTTTTTTTTGTAGGCAAAGGTGTTACTCTTGTTTTTCTATTATCAAGTCAAAAAATTACAACAGTATTGGTGGAACCATCTACACGCCCACAAGGGGAAACTGAGTAGGGCATCCACCTAAAGTTTTTAACCGCAGACCAAAAAAAGAAATACCACAGTCTGTTTTTCCAAGCTATAAAAACTACACAATCATTCCACGTTCTGATTCTGCTGATATACACATGATAGCTATCTATTACAAAACTATGAAACCTGTCTAGTCTATCTATATGCCGCAGATTCATCAAAAAAAGGAGAACATTAAAACAGAAGTTACTCAGCTGCATCTCTTAGATTCGGTGAGATCTCTTTGTTGCTCCGCTTCTTACCGTCTTTAAGCATCTGCTGGATTTCATCTAACTTTTTCTCCTGCATTTCCATGGAAATTTGCAGTATCCGGAGCTCCCGCCTCAAATTGGGGACTCCCTGAGCCAACTCTGCCATTTCAGTAGCAGCCTACTCCAGAGCCTTAGCTAGTAACCGTTTCATCACCCAGTAAATGTGTAAAGACTGTTTAAACAGGGACATTCTGCCTCTCGTATTGCCGGGGTCATGCACTAGAAATTCCTAGTCCTCCATCTCCGAGTCGGATTGGGCTTGAATAGATTCTTCTTCCATGTTTTGGATAATCCTCCTGATTCTGGGACTGGTATTCTGAGAGTAGGCTCTCTCAGCTTGCTGGATTTTCTGTTCAAAAGTCTGTCTGGCCCTTCTAGCTGGTCTCCTACTCTGCTCCGGCTTTTCTCCCCTGCCTCCACGAGCTCTATTGGCCTCGTTATCTTGCCCATTGTTTGGTTCTGCCTCGCGGTCTACTTGTCTATTCCTCGTCTGCCACCCTCGGTGCGGTACCCTTCTGCTCCGCCGGCTCCGCTGGCTGATGCCCATAGCGTACTGCTCCCATTCCTCTGCGTTCATGCTTTGTTCTCTGCTTTCATCCTCATCAGAAACGTCGAGAATTTCATAATTTTCCTCCGCTTTCTCTTCTTTCATCACCCCTTTCCCCTTCCTGTCTTGCTCTCTGATTCGCTCCGCTTCCATCTCTTCTGCTAACCTGGCTCTCTTTCGAGTTTCCATAATACAGCTCACAGGTGAATGACTACACTTAGCACGGGAGGCTCTCGATGGACCTGTGTTTCCTCTCGCTCTGCGGATGTTAACTGTATTCTCTTGGTGCTGGGTGCTTTGCATGCAGGTTGATATAAAGTCCCTAATCCCGCTCCTCCTATCTATCCCATTGTCCTTACCCTGCCATCTGTTATTCCGATCATCGCATTTCCTATCAACAATCTTATTAGATTTATTCCCATTTAAGGTCGCTGACATGTACTTTCCTCCTCTCCGCCAGTTCAAAAATATGATTGGATTTTTATGAGGTGGATTTTTCCTCTCTGTTTTTGCACCTTCCCGATATGATCTCGCATGGTGATCACTGATCTCCTCCCCAGGTCCTTTCTGACACTCATTTATTTTCTGACCCAAATTCTGTCTGTCCCCAGTATTTCGCACGAGTATTGCAATTCGCGGGGGAATCCTATTCATGATGATCTTGCGTGGCCTGGTCATGGTCATGATTTATGATATTGTCCAACTCCTTCCATTCCTCATTAACTTGAATCGTTCTCCACATGCTGTCTATCTTGCCAGCTCGGCCCTTACAACCCCAGTTTGCAAGAAAATCCGCTGCACGATTCCCGTTTCGTTTTACATGGGTGAAGATTTTGTAGTCCACACCTTTCAGTAATTCTGCAATGTCCTGAACGATGCCTGCTATTCGCCAGCTGCTAGTGACCTGTTCCCAGTTTCTACCATTATTAATCTTTTTCAATGTTTCGATGACCAGTTGGGAATCCCCCTCGATCTCCAGGTTTCTATAACCGTTGCGTATTGCAATTTGAAGGCCCTGGTGGACAGCCCATAGCTCAGCCTCGTTATTAGTATTTCTCCTCCCCAAAGTGTTGGAATTATTTGATTATTTTCCTTTTTTCTTATTATTTCATGGGTCAAGTTAGTTAGGTATTATTATATTTATTAGTGATTCAAATAAAATAAAATAAATAAAATCAATATATATACTAATCTAATAATAATAAATAATATTATATAAATTATTATTTTGTCCATTTTTTCCATCCAATCAAAATTAGCCATTTTCTAGCTGTCTTTTCTCATAGTTGTTGGAAGGTCTTGACTCCCTATTTATCCTACCGCTAAGATCTGATTTTTCATCTTGTCCTAATGATGAACCACACTGGTTGGTTCGAAACGCATCGGCCTAAATATACCAATGTGATTTCTTCTGAAGTTGTTTTCAAACCAAATATGGATCACAAAAGCTTGAATTTGAAAGGTGTTGGATATTTGGATGAAAGAGCAAGTTGTGTAAAGGAAAAGATCTCTTGTAGTTAAAGGGTGTGTTAGCACTCAGAAGGAACCTCAAGGCTGAGAAGAGGCAATTCCGAGGTAACCACAGACCAAGCTTTCGATTTGGCATCTAGCCCTGCCAGACCAAAGAGGGCTCTCTCTTTGCCAACAAGATGTGGCTACAATAAATGAAATTTAAGGCTAGCTATGGAGTGCAGCGATTTGTTTGAAAGGTTTTTTGGTTTGAAAACAGCAAGAGAAAGGACCATTGGGCTATGGAGTCGATGCTAGTTTCTGCCGGCAAACTTGGGGCAAAGTAAGTGCAATTTTAAGCCAGATAAAGATTGTGAATGTGAGAAGAATAGGGGAGAAAGCCCGTTTCCTTGCAGACATCAAAAAAGGGATGGATCTGTAGCAGAAAATTTAGATGAAAGAGAAGCACGGGGTTACTCAACAGAGCATTTATTAGGGGATGGGTTCTGAAAAGATAACTGCACATTAAACAACATAATCATTATGAAAGGAGCATCATGGCATTGATGGATTCCAAACATTTCACTTAGAGAATGCTGCAACACAAAATAGTAGAAAAAACATAATGTGTAAATGAATTTATGAGAAAAACATAATGGACATTTAAGCACCGTGATGGATCCCAGGCCTAAAGGGCAAAAACTGCTTTATTAAAATCATATTAAATAAAACTTTATACAGTCCAAATGTCTTCCTGTTGCAAAAATCAAACCTCTATATTTTAAAAATAATCCTATATATACTAAATTATGAATCTATTTTTATTTCCTCAACATAGGAAAAAAAAAACATTAAAAAATGAAACCCTATCATAAAACTCTATTATAAACTAATTTGCAACTAAAATCCCAAACTATCTCGAGAACCATGAGAAATAGTTTTTGAAAACCCAAATTATGTGAAGGCTTTCCAAGTGGATTAATATTACTATATCTTCTCCTTCAGGTGTGGAACCATATTCCACAAAATCTTCCTTTTGACTGCCACCTTGCACCTGCTTGCACGAATTTCGGAGTTGTTTGATCAACCTTCTGTTCTGTTTGTTTCCCAAGTGTAAGCGTTGCGTGTAGGGCCACACTCCAGAAGTGCAACGCTACAACTAGATTGGCTTGGCTTTTGATTTCTTGACCTTGTATGTGTTGTGGATGTAGGGGCACTAAGCTGGGCCTTCAGCTCTCATCGTAAGCATGACAAAACAAATAAGAATCCTTGGAACCAATACGCAAGGTTCTTTCAAAACTAGGCCGCAATTTATCCTCTCCAAATTAATTTAACAGTTCGACTGCTCTCAGAGTAACCACCTGTATACCAAGTGTTGTTTCTCAAGTCATCAACATCAAAGTCATGCTCTCCCCCAGAAAGCAATCGATTCAACTCCCTAGCATTAAATAAGCTCAGCCATGATGGTGAAATCAAATCTGATAATCCTCTATTGAATGAATTTATTAGTGGCTGGATATGCAGATTAAGTTTATAGTCTGCCATTGTATGTACATATTGTAACCTATTTTTCATTTGTAATAGTCATATTAGCACCACCCGGTCTAAGCTCAATAACTACTAGATTTCCAAAAACCTCCTCTGTTACTGTGAAATCCAAACCAAGGCCTCTAACATCCCCTTCATAATGCTTTAGGTACACAAGATTTCGATGCAATTCTGGATCAAGTCTAGAAAGCTCATCAAGGAAGCTATATCTGCCTAGCAGTTTCCAGACAAAAACATGAGAGAACCAGTAATCTAGTAAAATTCCCTCTTACAAAGCTTTGCCAACAATTCTACTGAGGAACTCAATCATCTGCACCCCATTTGCAAGGATTCTTGCTGATGGGTGTGGAAATAACAGTCTCTCATATGTTCAAGTTTACAGGAAAAGTCCATACCGAGGGTCAAAAGCAGACTTCGCCAAACCCATGAGAAATTCCTTAAAGAGACCTTCGTAATCCAACCCTGCCTCTGGAAGGCCACACTCATTAACAAATGAAACACTGATAAAGGACTTCAATTTTGGCCCAAGGGAATCTAATTGTGCAAATCCATCCTCCACTATATGGTCACGACACACTACTATCTCAATTGATCCTGGCCCAGGTCCAACAACCTCCCTTGTCATTCTTCGGGCCAATTTATCAGCTTTGACAAACTCACGGAACAGATGTACCGTTTCTTCAAAAGGAAACACATGTGGAGTAGTTGTGACCAAAGAACCCATCATTGAAGGCATGGATGAGTCTCCCAACTTCAACCAAGTTGACACAGCTTCAAGTGCTCTAGCTGCTACAGAAATTGGAGGACGATATTTGAAAACAGGAGCAAGCCATAGAGATGGGGGGTAGAAACTACGTCTACAATCTTTAAGCCCCCATGACCCAGATATACTTCATGCATAGAAGAACCCTCCTTTTTCACTATAGCTAGAAGCTAGTGCAAATGCCACTGCTGATGGACTGGCCTCAAATACTCGACGAGTGATGAAGTCAATTCAGTAAATCCATCCCTATTTTCTGTACCACTCAAAAAATGGTGCTTGGGAACACTAGAACTACGGTCATCATATTCTTCCTCATCCTCATCTACTTTCCGCTTTGATCACCGTTTTTTTCTCAATCCATGGCATCAAATTCTCTAAAATATAGGAAAGAGAAAACACATATTCTCTACAACATAAGCCCTTCACAAGCTATCCAGAATGTTCAGGGCTCTCGATAGAACCTAATGCCCAATTAACAAGATAACTTCCTTTGAAATCTGCCATTACCACCATTGTTCTAAAAAACGGAGAGAAAGTCGATGAATGTTGAAGAGCAGGTAACAATGTAGCAGGAAGCCTCTATGTGAGATAAGGAATTGTAAGTCTATATACACAAAATTGTTCTACTGCACTTTTAACTCTAGCATCATAACCTTCGTGACAATTTGTTTGATTTGAAATAGAAAAGACACTTTCACATAAATCCGATTGCATAGAATGGAAAGGACAAAGGACCATGGTTATAACACTTGCAGTAATGATAAAAGTTTCATCTGTCTATACAACAACCTTGTTTTTCCTATTCATTGCACTATTGCATGTCATAGTGTATTGACGAACTGAAGAAACCGATTGGCTGGCTCACATATGAAGAAAAGAAAGGGTCTTACAATATCTTCTGATATCTATTTTGCATTCAAAGAAATATCTTCTGACTGAGTTAAATGTGCATCCCATTGATAACGAAACTGTTATGCAATATTTCCAGTGGCACAGTGTCCTCTCCAGACCCTCTGAATGAATAATGTTGCAGTAGTAGCCTTTTTGGCATGATTATGAATTTCCCTTTCATGTGTAACTTTCTCCAATAAAACATCTCTAGTTATCTCCTTCACACTTGCTCCCCTTATTGAGACCTTTCACCCGCAATATCACTGTCAACAATGTACAGTGTCATCTGCATAGATTCATGGATATCTCTTCCAATCAAAGTAGAACGAGCTCACCATATGTTGAGATCAGGATTAGAAGCACGGTAATAGGCCTTCAAATGCTATGTTCTCTCCTTCTCTATCACAGCCTAGCCACTGACATCTCCTAGTTTCCTCTATATCATTAAGCACATAAACAACTGCACGGGGAGATCTTTGAGTTAATCATTCATTTGATCATACCTTCTGATCTGGGAGCCACTTTTTGGAGTGTGATATACCGTTGGAAAACTCTTTTCAAGCTACTTCTGATGGAAACACTTATGACATGTTTTATTTTGAAAATCATGTGCAAAACATCTAACAAAATCAAACATAGTAAGAGCCCATGTTGATCCCTGGTGACAAGCTATGAAGACTGGAACTAACATAAGTCTTATTGGGGATGGCAACTCCTTGGAGGTGCCAAGAACCGTTTATCTCTGGGAACATGTAGATTAGTGCCTCATCCATTGGGCAATACAGTCAAACAACTACAAACCTGAACAACTTATACCAATCCATAAAACATATACATACTTCAACCTGTACATAGACAAATACCAGAAACTGAAATGTTGCCTTGGGTAGCTTATTTATTTATAAATCTACCCTACTTTGTAGCAAAATCAATAGATCAAGTGATATTGTAATGCTAGATCAACCAATCAAGTAACTGTGACAAGGATGCTGCTAGAAAGTGCATGAACTAGGACACAATTGGAAATGCTGACAGCCATACATGCACAAACTGAGTTTGGCTGTGTGAAAGACAATCTGAATTAATTCAAACTGAAAAAATACTCCATATATGCGACAATAGGATCAAAGACACAGACTCTATTTGCTGCCCTAACTCCTCAACACAGACCTCCAACTGCAAACTGTCAATGCAAACATCCACGGGAAGCCCTATTGTTTCTTGTTGAAGGAGTGAGAGTTTCCAAGAATGTTGTGGGATCTCAGAATTCATATGATTGGATCTGATTATTTAAATACTAAATCTCCTTCTCAATTTTTCAGCAACTAACTCAAAGAAACCAATTTTAGCTTTAGGAGGAAACTTTAGAGTTTTGAAACATTGAAGCATAGTAATGAAAAATACTTCATCTATTTCAATATCCACTAACTGACCTCTAACTTCTTTGAAAGCTTCACAACGCACAGGGTTTGCCACATGCCCTGTCATTGGTGATTACCATCAATGTTTTGAAATCTGGATTCTGGATTCGTTGGCAGTGAAGTCGCTTTGAAACTTTGAAGGTTGGGATCTTGAACAATGAATTCGTCAGGTAGATGATTTCAGCCTTCGTATGTGTCTGACTGTTGTCTACCATTAGCAACCATATCTGCAACTTGAAAGATCTTTCCGAGAGAAGATTTGTCACCTCGTCCCCAATAACAACGCTAATATGTTAGCACTCATAATGAACCTCAAGGCTGAGAAGAGGCAATTCCGAGGTAACCACAGACCAAGCTTTCGATCTGGCATCTAGCCCTACTAGACCAGAGGGCTCTCTCTTTTCCAACAAGATGTGGTTGCAATAAATGAAATTTTAGGCTAGCTATGGAGTGCAGGGATTTGTTTGAAAGGTTTTTTTGGGTCGAAAACAACAAGAGAAAGGACCATTGGGCTATGGAGTCGATGCTAGTTTCTGCCGGCAAACTTGGGGCAAAGTAAGTGCAATGTTAGCTACATAAAGATTGTGAATGTGAGAAGAATAGGGGAGAAAGCCCACTGCCCTGCAGGCATCAAACAAGGGATGGATCTGTAGCAACAACTTTAGATGAAATAAAAGCACAAAGTTACTCAACAGAGCATCTATCAGGGGATGGATTTTGAAAAGATAACCACACATTAAATAATATAATCATTATGAAAGGAGCATCATGACATTGATGGATTCCAAACATTTCACTTAGAGAATGCTGCAACACAAAATAGAAGAAAAAACATAATGTGTAAATGAATTTATGAGAAAAACATATTAGACATTTAAGCACTGCGATGGATCCCAGGCCTAAAGGGCAAAAACTGCTTTATTAAAATGGTATTCAATAAAACTTTACACAATCCAAATGCCTCTTCTTGTTGCAAATTGAACCTCTATCTTTTAAAAATAATCCTATAAATTACAAATCTATTTTTATTTCCTCAACATGGGAAAAAAAGTAAAAATAAAAATAAAAATAAAACCCTATCATAAAACTCTATTATAAACTAATTTGCAACTAAAATCCCAAACTATCTTGAGAACCATGAGAAATAATTTTTGAAAACCCAAATTATGTGAAGGCTTTCCAAGTGGATTAATATCACTATATCTACTCCTTCATGTGTGGAACCATATTCCACGAAAGCTTCCTTTTGACTGCCACCTTGCACCTGCCTGCACGAATTTTGGAGTTGTTTGATTTACCCGTTGTTCTATTTGTTTCCCAAGTGTAAGCGCTGCGCGTAGGGCCACACTCTAGAAGTGTAGCGCCACAACTATATTGGCTTGGCTTTTGATTTCTTGAGCTTATATGTGTTGTGGACGCAGGGGCATTGAATTGGGCCTTCGGCTCTCATCTTAAGCATGACAAAACAAACAAGAATCCTTGGAACCAATACGCAAGGTTTCTTTCAAAACTAAGCCGCAACTTATCCTCCCCAAAATAATTTAACAGTTCGACTGCTCTCAGAGTAACCACCTATATAGTGAGTGTTGTTTCTCAGGTCATCAACATCAAAGTCATGCTCTCCCCCAGAAAGAAGTTGATTGAACTCCCTTGCATTAAATAAGCTCAGCCACGATGGTGAAATCAAATTTGATAATCCTCTATTGAATGCATTTATTAGTGGTTGAATCTACAGATTAAGTTTATAGTCTGCCATTGCATGTACATACTGTAACCTGTTTTCATTTGTAACAATCATATTAGCTCCACCCGATCTAAGCTCAATAACCACTAGATTTCCAAGAACCTCCTCTGTTATTGTGAAATCCAAAGCAATGTCTCTAACATCCCCTTCATAATGCTTTAGGTACACAAGATTTCGATGCAATTCTGGATCAAGTCCAAAAATCTCATGAAGGAAGCTATATCTGCCTAGCAGTTTCCGGACAAAAACATGAGAGAAACAATAATCTACTAAAATTCCCTCATACAAAGCTTTGCCAACAATTCTGCCGAGGAACTCAATCATCTGCACCTCATTTGCAAGGATTCTTGCTGATGGGTGTGGAAATAACAGTCTCTCATCTGTCAAATTTTGCAGGAAAATTCCATGCCGAGGGTCAAAAGCAGACTTCGCCAAATTTGTGAGAAATTCCTTAAAGAGACCTCTGTAATCCAACCTTGCCGTTGGAAGGCCACACTCATTAACAAATGAAACATTAACACATGACTTCAATTTTGACCCAGGGGAATCCATTGTGGAAATCCATCGTCCACTATATGGTCACGATGCATTTCTATCTCAATTGATCCTGGCCCATGTCCAAAAACCTCCCCTATCATTATTCAGGCCAATTTATCAGCTTTGAAAAACTCGCGGAACATCTGTACCCTTTCTTCAAAAGGAAACACATGTGGAGTAGTTGTGACCAAAGAGCCCATCATTGAAGGCACAGATGAGTCTCCCAACTTCAAGCAAGTTGGCACAACTTCATGTGCTCTAGCTGCTGCAACAATTTGAGGATGATATTTGACAGCAGGAGCAAGCCATAGAGATGGGGGGTAGAAACTACGTCTACAATCTCTTTCATTTAAAAAGTACAAACACCTAACAGCTGCATCCATCAAAGGATTGTTATGATGCCCAGAATTATTCAAAAATCCATTGTAGACCATTGTATTAAGCATTGTTGCAATTGTTCTTTGTTGTTCTAGTGTAAAAAGAGTCTATTTTTCATAGAATTCTTCATCATCAAGAACCATAAGCAAGTTGGCATAAGTTGCACAAAATAGAAGTAACATTGTTGAAGTATCTTTTGGAATGCCCTGAGGACCCTTCTTCATAGGTTCCAAGTCCCATACTGTGCATGCATCATCTTTATCATTATATTGCTAAAGAGAGTTACCTTTACACATATCAGTACTGCTATCTCCATTTGAAGACTTCCCTTTTGTTCTTAGAAATGCAGAGGCCCATTTATTGCTTACATTTCTGATCAAACGTTCCTCCTTTTTGCCAACTATGTTGGAAATAATACTGAGAGGGGGGGGGGGGGGTGAATCAGTATTATCAAATCAATATAACTTTTTCATTTCCATATTTAGATTCATATACGCTACTTTAGTTAAGGAAAACCGCGTGTATACACAACTATGTGTAATGCAACAAGCGTATATCCAGTAAACTTATAATTCAGTTAGTTGCTTCTTAATGAGTGCATCAGAATATTATTAACCATATGAACAGTAAACTGGAGTAGTAAAGCAGAACAAATCATCACACACATGAACACCAAGATGTAAGGTGGAAACCCAATGTGGGTGAAAACCACCTATTGCAATTTGTCTCTATCTTCTTTTAATTAGAAACTTCTTTTTACAATGATTTTGTACTGGTGCAATCTTATACCAGTACGCAGGCTGCTACCTGCAGAAAGCTACAACCTTCTCTCATTCTCCAGCTTCTACTGGAAGGGAGCTACAACCCCCTTAGCTCTTGTACTAGCTGAGGTACTAGTACGTGGGTGTTGAACTACAAAAGGCTACAACCTTCTCTTTTCTTACAGGGACCACATTTCATAAATTTTCAGACTGGATCCATGAATAACATGAATCAAACATCAAGTATATCTGCATCAACCAATCTCTTTTGTACAAACCAACACTGAATCAACCAATCACTTCTCAAAATGATGTTACCAGAAAACAGTAATAGTAACCAGACACCAATTCTGAACCCAGAATACTGCAACAATAAAAAAAATTAGCTAAAACATATTTCATGAGATGTACGCTACTTCAATATGCAGAAGCCTGCGTACATACGCAATTGTATTAAAGCCAACCAGCGTATACGCTGCCTTCACTTGCTGAACCCGTGTATATATGCACCTCTGATGTGCTGAACCTGCGTACAGATCTATAAAAGATATTTTACCCTTTTCACTTAATCAAACATCAGTTATACCCAGATTATCAAATTTATAGATCTAATCATGCGCCAATTATAACAGATCAAAAATCACACAATGATACTACTATTCAAGCCTTAAGATCTCGACCCATCAATAGAACTTATCCATCTTTTAGCACTCAGGTTCCTCCTTGGTTCAAATTCAGCAAATAACCTAATTTTAGATCTTTCTCTTCATAAGATATTTGATACTTTTTGTTCATCCATTTGCCTAAAGATCTCCTTCCCCTTTTATAGTCTTAGGCCTTACTCAATACCATGGTCCAAAACCATTTAGAACCAATACTAGGGACCCAATACCTGGGTTCAACACTTCGGATGCAAGACCAAGGTCCAAAAACATAGGTTCAAATATAAGGGACTAAATACCATGGACCAAAAATAAGTTTTCAGTACGCGCTTTTCTTTGCATGAAAGTGCGTGCATACGTATATGCGCCTTTTGATCGCCTAACCCACGTGTACACACGACTTGGTTAAGAGGAACCTGTGTATATCTCTTTTTCTTTTATTCTGAGATCCTGAACTAAGATCTTCCATCTGAGTGAGTTGCCATCAAGGACAACACCTGTGACATAGCGGCAAACCTCTGTCATAATGCCAACAAACTATATGATGAATTTGGTTCTCACTAATACTTAGATTGGTCTGGAATTGCTTCTGAACTCTTGCAAATCCATTTCTTGAAAATAAGAAATCTCTCTAACCATTCCCACAACGGTGACGAAAATCCCCGAGTGAAAGCTAATAAATTAAGAATAGGCAAAGGTCCACCAAAGGAATTCAAGGAAGAAAAGGTAGCGAGCAGGTATGAATACAATTGGGCAACATCTTGCAGTTCCATTTTTGTCTTTAAGCCCCCATGACCCAGATATACTTCATGCACAGAATAACCCTCCTTTTTCACTGTAGCTAGAAGCTGGTGTAGATGCCACTGCTGATGGACTGGCCTCAAATACTCGACGAGTGATGAAGTCAATTCAGTAAATCCATCCCCATTTTCTGTACCACTCAAAAAATGGTGCTTGGGAACACTAGAACTATGGTCATCATAATCTTCCTCATCCTCATCTGCTTTCTGCTTTGATCGTCGTCTATTCTCAATCCATGGCATCAAATTCCCTAAAATATAGGAAAGAGCAAACACATATTCTCATCAACAAAAGCCCTCCACAAGCTGTCCAGAATGTTCAGGGCTCTCGATAGAACCTAATGCCAAATTAACAAGATAACTTCCTTTGAAATCTGCCATTACCACCATTGTTCTCAAACATGGAGAGAAAGTCGATGAATGTTGAAGAGCAAGTAACAATGTAGCAGGAAGCCTTTGTGTGAGATAAGGAATTGTAAGTCTATATACACACAACTGTTCTGCTGCACTTTTAACTCAAACATCATAACCTTCGAGACAATTTGTTTAATTTGATATAGAAAAGACACTTTCACATAAATTTGATTGCATAGAATGGAAAGGACGAAGGACCATGGTTATAGCACTTGTAGTAATGATAAAAGTTTCATCTGTCTGTACAACAACCTTGTTTTTCCTATTCATTGCACTATTCATGTCATAATGTATTGACGAACTGAAGAAACTGTTTGGCTGGACGACATATGAAGAAAAGAAAGGGTCTTACAATATCTTCTAATATCTGTTTTGCATACAAAGAAATATCTTCTGACTGAGTTAAATGTGCATCCCACTAATAACGAAACTGTTCTACAATATTTCCAATTGCATAGTGTCCTCTCCAAACCCTTTGAACGAATAATGTTGCAGCAGTAGCCTTTTTGGCATGATTCCAAATTTGCCTTTCATGTGTAACTTTCTCCAATAAAACATCTATAGTTACCTCCTTCACACTTGCTCCCCTTAGTAAGACCTTTCACTTGCAATATCACTGTTAGCAATGTACAATGTCTTATGCACAGATTTGTGATATCTCTTTCAATCAAAGCAAAACGAGCTCACCATATGTTGAGATGAGGATTAGCAGCACGACAATAGGCCTTCAAATGCTATCTTCTCCCCTTATCTATCACATTTCGGTGACTGACATCTCCTAGTTTCCTCTGGATCATTAAACACATAAACCACTGCATGGGGAGATCTTTGAGTTAATCATTTATTTGATCATATCTTCTGATCTGGGAGCCAGTTTTTGGAGTGTGATATACCGTTGGAAATCTTTTTCTGAGCTGCTTCTGATGGACAAACTTATGACATGTTTTGTGCTGAAAATAATGTGCAAAACTTCTAACAAAACCAGACATAGTAAGAGCCCATGTTGATCCCTGGTGACAAGCTGCGAAGACTGGAACTAATAGGGTGTTAAGGGAAAAATAGTGTGTGAAACATGGAGTGTGGATTCAATGTCATGCCCTAAGAAGAAAACATGTCACTTGATGAAGAATCGACAGAAGAAGAAAGATTTGGTGAAGCACAATTATCATCATCCACACAGTAGGATGATAAAAGTAGTGGAAACAAAGATCAGATAGCTTATTTTAACAAGTACAAGGAACATATGGATTTGTAGAAGCTTGCAGGAGGCCTCTTAAAAATAAAGGAAAAACTCAAGGGGCTAAAAGGCACAATATTGAATAAGGATAGTGAGATTGAAGAGTAGAGTATCATGAATGCAAGGTCAAATATAAAAAAAATTAGTGCTAAGGAGTAGTTAAAACACCTGAGAGTGAAACAACAAAAGCATGCCCTTGAGTATATTTTAGCAAGAGAAAAGGGTGAGATGTACAATAGGCCACTTCAAAAGTGCATAAGCAAGGCCTACAACACATTGAGTTCACCTCACACACTATTTCTCAACCCAAATAAAGAGAATACAATGGATGGGGTGGTACGAGGAAGCATGGATAAAAGCTTGCAAGATGTTTGAGTAAGATATCAAGCATATCAGGATGCAAAAATAGGATCCAGAGCTATGATGTAGTGGTATCTCCACTTTAATCATGGTAGTGCGACATCAACGTGGTGGTATGTTTCATGGGTTGCTGATGACTAGTGGGAGAGACATACTTAGGTACCTTTGCAAAAATTTCATAATCATATTGAAAAAATTGGATATGTGGCACAATATACATCACTCTTGTGAAGAGGCAAAAAATCAACAAGTTTTGGTAAAGTTAGCATAACTTTTACTTAGCACATCAAATTTTGGTTAGACCTATGGAATTGTAGAGAAGATATATTAAAGTACTGTGGGACGAAATTTCAGATTCATAAGGTCTCACATTTCAGAGAGATACTAGGACAAAGGTAAACCATCTAAATAGTCTACAAATTAGGGTTTTGAAAGGTATGTAACTTACAATTGGCCTAAATTTTGATTGGAAGATCTATTTCAACGATTCAAAATTTGTGATAAAGAGGAAAAAAGAGCATTATTATTTACACACATAGCTCCTAAGGATGCTTCAAAAGTTACTTCACCATTTATACCTCTTGAAATCTCATCCATGACTCACGAAGAAATAGAAGATGCCCAATACAAGGAATCCAAGTTGGAAATGTTAGAAAATGTAACTAGGTTCGATATTCATAATAACATTTTCTTCATGCTATATTTAAAAAGAATTTGTATTTGGTTCATATCTATATATATATATATATATTCAAGACAAGTGATCCAGGTGGATGTTGGTGGCAGGGTCCTATCCCACATGGACCCCCACCATTGTCTCTTTCAGTTTTTCAGTTTCCTTAATTATAGCACAATTTACTATTTTTGGTAGTTTTTCGCGTCGTGAACTTCCGGAGCCATTTTGAGGCCCTAAACAACATTTTTCTGGGAAAACCGAGACCTAGTCCTTAGATAGATATTTCTAACGAGGTATTGGGAGAGTCAAATGAAGATCGTATGCCAAAGTTATGACCCCGGTAAGTTGATGTACCAATTTACCCAAACGGGGCCCATAGTTTGGTGCTTTGATATCCTAGGGTTAGGTTTTTGGATTTTTAGGGTTTTCCCTTGTTTCTCAATAATAAATAGGCCTTCGAGCCTTATTATAACATAATTTAGAGGCATGTAGCCGCTGTTATCCTCTACAATTCCCTAGGCTGAGGAGGAGATCGAAAGAGGTAACCTCGAACAACTTTCAGATCAGTAGCTAGCCCTACTGATTCAGAGAGGGATCTCTCAATTTTTTTAATCAATGAATAGCTTTAAGGAATAAAGCTTTTAGGCTAGATATGCAAGTTTGTTTGTGTATTTGTGAATTTGAGATCTTAAGGTTTGCTGGACTAGGCTTTAGAGTAAGTGATTAGGTCTAGGCTTTAGGAATGCAGAGACAAGTATAAAAAGGAGCTAGGCATCAGTAGGATATGGTAAATTTCATCGATGTAGTATAGATTAGAAAGTTTTGAAGAGAATAATGAGCATATGTAAGTATGAGTTCATTAGCTTTAGAAGAAATAAACACAACTATGAACACCGCATAAACAGAGCTTGAAATCAAGGATCCTGTCTATTTAACTGCAAGGTAATTCAAAGAAAGAAGACAAATCATGTGAAGAAATATGATTTATCCATTAGAAACTGATAGAAAGATTAAACAAACACCATAGACTCACAAAACTAGAGTTCCTGAAAAATAGCTGCAACTGCTCCTGTATTAGATGAAAAGATCATAACATACAAGATTCCTAAAAAAAAGTCCAATCCTTTGCTCTGAATGATAAATAGTACATATAGACTCAATTTAACCACTTCCCCACCTTCAGGAGTCAAATTCCTAGGTGGTGGAACTGATTGCAAGATTCTCTCAACCAACAGTTGAGAGTGAGAAGGTCAACTACAAACACTTCTTGTAGACTTTGATTTGGATTATACTTCCTTAATGAGGCTTATTAAACATCAAAAACAACCTATCATGTTCATTTATTCATTCATACATCATCTAACCTCAAACCAAGTTCAATTACATCAAGAGTTTTTACTTTCACCAAGTCAAACGAAAAACTAGGAAATTTACATAGTGAAATTTAAAATAAAAAACATAGGAAATCGCAGAAGCGCAGTGCCAATTTTGAGCCCACTTTAAGGTGCATTCCGGAGGTCAAAATTAAGATATGAAAGAATGGTAAATTATAATTTCAAGGCTAGTTTCCAGAACACCTTGAATTTTTGAAAATTACCCATGGGAAGGCCATAAAAAATCCAATATCCCAAGGTCTCTCTAGAAGCGCAGCGCCTGTCAAAAAGAGGTCCAGAAAGATGATTTTTGACCACTTTTGACCTTTTTTCACAAAATTTGGGCCCCCTCTGGAAAATATGAAGAAATGGGTTTTTATAGGATTCCAGGGGATTTCCAAAAATGCAACCTATTCTTGATTTGAGTTCCTGAGGAAAAAGTGCAGCGCCTCCATGACTGGCCAAATTTCTGCATAAGGCACCAAAATATCCAAAAAACCAAAAATGTTTAGAATTTCTTCAAAATTGGTCACAAGCTGTAAAATGAAGTATATTAAGTCCTCATTGATGCTTCATCAAGCATCTCTAAGTTACCCTTCTCATTTTTGTCCTTTAGGGCTTCTTTGAGCTTGTTTTCTGTTGTTTGATCTTGACATTGCAAATGATATTCTTGGCCTGGTAGTGATGTGCCATATACCTTAGTAGCTGGTTGTAACTATTGGCCTAATCTAGAAGCTTCTCCAAGTGGTCATTCACCTTGTCTAACCAATACTCCCTGTCTTCACTGATTTCCAAAGCAATTCTCTCTTCAATGTCCAAGTCTATATCACGGGGGCTTCACTCAATGAACCTCTGACATATCACCTGCATTAATGGCATACTAAAAAATAACCTTAATTCGACTACATATTGGAAAAAAACCTTTAAAAATCGCATTATCTAACCCCCTACAAATATGAACCCAATACAACTTCCCAATTTTAAAAATGTCTACTTTCACTAGATATTGTAGGTATCCATTTTTTCATTAACATTTTTTATACCCCTTTATATTTTTTAAGTAACTTTGAGCTCCATGTTTTATACCTACCAATATAAAAACCCTTTACCCCTTCTTATATGCTCAATATATCAGGTCATTTTTTCCTCAATATATATTCCCCCAATATGAATGCACGTGGTATGGTATTGCTCCCCCATTGAAAACCCCATGGTCTGCATTCAATAGGTTTTGTTCTTTTTCTTTCTTCAATGCCTTTTGAGACCCTTTGTCCTTGGCTTTTTCTTTTCAACCTACTTTTCTGGTTCATCATGTTCACCAGGCTCCAACACTACTTTACTTTTGCCTCCTTCATGTAGCATCTTGGATTTATCTTTCTCCATGATCAACTGTTTAGTCTTGGGCTGACTGTTTTCTTGCTCAAGGAAGGAAATGATGAAATGAGGGAGTTAGGGAAGGGAGATGACGATAGGGGAATTTTGGGAGATGGATAGGGGTGGTAGAAAACTTAGGAAGCTTAAATGGAGTGAAATGAGGGAAATAAGTGATTATGAGAAATTGAAAAAAAAAGCTGCTAGGAAATTTGCTCAAAATGCTAGGTATGAGCTAGGGTTTAGGTAAGGGTGAGGCAACATGATGATTGATAAGTTATTTAGTGAATCAAAGGGCATTTTAAACATGTACAAAGGTATGAGGTGTAATATTTACATGTTTTCATTATCAAAACTAACCAAACCATTAGTTACACCAGTGCTTGCATCATGAACATTTCACCTAAACCCTAGATGAAGAGAACTTGCATTTGCATTCATCTTTCCAAAGGAAAAAGGTGAGAAAAAAACTTATAATTACTTTTGAACAAGATTAGAATAGCAAGAAATAGGTTTTCAAGCTTCACATTCAAAATTTGGGTGAGTTTGCATGAGTTTTGCATTGCTCTGGCAGAAGCGCAACGTAGTTCACATAAGTGTAGTGCCACCTCCAGAAGCGTAGAGTAGTTCACAGAAGCACATCGTCGAATTGAAAACCACTTTTGGAGGCCTTAAACTACTCCAAATTGCGAACTTGATAGTGTACGAGAAATATCTTGAAGTATTCTACGCAATAGACACCTCAAGCATGTAATTTGGACACTCCATCAGGGAGAAAATTTGATTTTCCCAAGGTCACTCCAAAAACCCAGGGTGTCTCTGACAAAAGCGCAACGCCAACTTGTAGAGCACTTTTGGGTGCTTTCCACTAATCCAAATCACGATTTGAAGGTACCATTGGAAATCTTATAATGTCTGCTACACAATAGTCCTTAAACACTACCAAAACCTGCTCCAAATACTTGAAAAACTGTCTTGAAGTCAAGCTGTCCAGAATTGTAACAACTCTCCTGTTGCAAGTGTATTTTTCGGAATTTATCTCAAATCATAATACATGTGCATAAACTAATGGATGATTTTTTTCCTTGGACTATAATGGACAAAAACCTCTTTCACTTTTGTAAAATTCTTCTCCATTGGGTCAGAAACATATTTTGAAGCAAACATGTCCCTATGAGAAATGATGAGGAGAGGTAGTGTACTACAACATTGTCATATTTGAAATAAAACATTACCTTTACCTTTATTTTTCTTTCCCTAAGCTGCTAACTCCTTTTACCCACAGAATCACATTATGGACATGTTTTTGTTTTGACATATGGTATCATGATGACACATGGAGTGAAACCTTAGACCATGACCTAAAATGAGGAATTTAACCATTTCATGACCCAAGACACTTAAATGAAGATATGATACCTCGAAGAATACAGTGACCATTATGAGTGTTGAAGATCATGAGTAAGTGAAGGGAGTAGCAATGACCCAGACATCAATAGCTAGTGACCAAATTTTTGTTTGAAGATTCATTGAAATGACAAAAAATTTACTTGACACCCTAACAACACTTTGTAAGAGAATATTTGATCACTGGTGACAGGCTGAACTAACTGACACTAACATTGGCTCCAACTGGGGATGGCAGCTCCTTGGAGGTGTCAAGAATACCGTAGACCAAGTATCCTTGTCCATTGGGTATGGAGTCGAAATGCTAAGACTGAAATCAAACTGAAAACTGGCTAACTAACTGAACTGACTTGACTATAAAAAACACACTGACTGAAAAGCAAAGTTTACAACTTTTTTAACAAAAAAAAAAAAAGAACAGTTGATCATAGAATCCTTATGGACTTCTCCTCAGGCTGCAAACTTTTGATCATAATTACCAACCTACTAAAGATGTATATACAATCATGTGTAATGATCCCTCTAGTTTAACCAATCCAACAAATGGCTACTTACTTGAATCCTACTCACACTTTCCTTGAGCAGTAAAAAAAAAAAAGCTAGGCCACTCCAAGTATCCACTGAACATGTGCTCATGATCCATAAATACAAAAAAATCATCTTCCCAGATGGCTGTAATAAATTGGCAATATGGTCTATAATAACCTGGAGCATTACCATATCTTGAAAGTCAGAAGAAATACAAGCACACTCTTCATTTTCTAAATCTGGAGGAAGATCATCATGTGCAAATGGCTCTAAAACAATCTCTTTTTTATCGCTGCTTTCCTGTAACTCATGATCGTCAATTTGAAATCTAACATCCTCAAAATCTGAAGCTACATGTATGAATGTCTCTTCATGTAAATCTGGATTGAAAGTTTCTAGAGCAACAGATGCATCAATTATTTGGAAAATATTACTTTCAAAATATTCTTCCACAACTGGCACAACAAGATGTAATTCTATATCACATACCCTTTTAATTCCTTCGTCTTGAGCTGAATTCTCATGCTCTTGAGAATAAGATTGATTAAAAGGATCTAAAATCTACCTTTTCTCCATTAGTTCCTCAGAAGAAACATAAAGCATTTGACTATCTATTTCTTCTTTTCCTTGCTGATTTAAAATCTGCTGAATATATTGACCATTAAGTTCTAGGAAACAAACCTGCTGCTCATTAATTTCAAACTCAATGGATGAATGATGACTCTCAGGAATCTTAATACAAACCAAATCATAATTAGAATCTTCATCAAGGAGTGGAGGGTAACTGAAAAGGCCATTATCATATGTATCTTGTGTACTAAAAGAAAGGCAGGATTGCTGCAAATTAGCACATATTTTAGATGATAGAAGATCACTGTCATCTATTGGAGAATTCTGCTCAATTTCACTATCATCCAGGAAAGACTCCATGATATTAACATGGTGGTGAAAAGGGTTTTCAATCAAATCATCCAAGAGTTCATCATCCATAAAATCTTCATCGCCTCAAGCACTTTCCATCTCTTGAATGAAATTTTCAAAATTATCACAACAATCCTCAATCAAAAGCAAAGAAGGATAGGCTTCTTTATACTTCTAAAAAAATACTGAGTGAAAATCCTTGAGAGAATAGATATAAGTAGGAGGCAAGCTTTCATACCAAGACCGTGCTCTTTCTTCTAATGTGACCATGAACATCTTCATTAAACAATCTTCATGAAAATTAATCCTCAGCTTATGCACATGCATATGAAATCTTATTAAATGAAGTGTAGCATCATCACCTTTTCCATCTCTGAATTTTGGAAAGTATGTTTGCCAATCTGCCTGAGGCATACAATTTGGAAAGCCTGGAACATGATCTCAATGCATAGGGGCATACCTTTTGGATTAAGAACTCATTTCGATTTCTGGATCCTGCTACCAGTGGAGTCTTCAGATCAAGTGGGAGTCTCCAGATGAATGGTTCAACATTTCATATGTGTTTGATCACTCTTCACCATCAGCAATCGTATCTGATCTTTTTTGTTATTTCCCAGGGAAAATATAACACTCGTTTCCCCAACAATGACGCCAAGAATGTTATCCTCTACAATTTCCTAGACTGAGGAGGAGATCAAAAGAAGTAACCTCAAACCACTTTCAGCTCAATAGCTAGCCCTATTGAGCCAGAGAGGGATCTCTCAAAGTTCTTTATTAATGAATAGCTTTAAAGAATAAAGTTTTTAGGCTAGATATGCAAATTTTTTTTTAATGTATTTGAGATTTAAAGGTTTGCTGGACTAGGATTTAGAGCAAGTGATTAGGTCTAGGATTTAGGAATGCAGAGACAAGTATAGAAAGGAGCTAGGTATCAGTAGGTTATGGTATACTTGAAATGTTGTCAATTTAGTATAGATTATAAAGTTTTGAAGAGACTAATATGCATATGTAAGTATGAGTTCATTAGCTTTAGAAGAAATAAACACAACTATGAACACCACATAAACAAAGCTTGAAATCAAGGATCCTGTCTATTTAACTGCAAGGTAATTCATAGAAAGAAGGAAAATCATGCGAAGAAAGATGATTTATCCATTAGAAACTGATAGAAAGATTAAACATACACCATAGACTCACAGAACTAGAGTTCCTGAAAAATCGCTGCAACTGCTCCTGTATTAGCTGAAAAGATCATAACATACAAACCTCCTCAACAAATGTCCAACCCTTCTCTCTGAATGATAAATATTACATATAGACTCAATTGAACCACTTCCCCACCTTCAAGAGTCGAATTCCTAGGTGGTGGAACCGATTGCAAGATTCTCTCAACCAACAGGTGAGAGTGAGAAGGTCAAATACAAACACTTCTTGTAGACCTTGATTTGGATTATACTTCCTTAATGAGGCCTATTAAACATCAAAAACAACCTATCATGTGAATTTATTCATGCATACATCATATAACCTCGAACCAAGTTCAGTTGCATCAATATTTTTTACTTTGACCAAGTCAAACTGAAAACTAGGAAATTTACATAGTGAAATTTTAAATAAAAAACACATGAAATTGCAAACGCGCAAAACTGAATTTGAGACCACTTTAAGGTGCATTTCAGAGGTCCAAATGAATAGCTGAAAGAACGGTCAATTATATTTTCAAGTATAGTTTCCATAACACCTTGAATTTTTGAAAATGATGCATGGGAAGGCTTTCAAAAATCTAATTTTCCAAGGTCGCTCCAGAAGCGCAACGCGTGTCAAAAAGAGGTCCATAAAGCTAATTTTTGACCACTTTTCCCCTTTTGTTTCTCAAAATTTGGGCCCCCCTCTGGAAAATCTGAATAAATGGGTTTTGATAGGATGCCAAGGGCTTTCCAAAAATTCAAGTCATTCCTGATTTGAGTGCCTGAGGAAAAAGCGCAGCGCACTGGCCAAATTTCTACATAGGGCACCAAAATATCCAAAAAACAAAAAATGTTAAGGGTTCCTTCAAAATTGGTCACAATCTATAAAATGAAGTATATTAAGCCCTCATTGATGCTTTAGAAAGCATGCCTAAGTTACCGTTCTAATTTTGGTCCTTTAGGGCTTCTTTGAGCTTGTTTTCCAGCTGTTTGACCTTGACATTGCAAATCATATTCTTGGCCTGCTAGTGATGTGACATATGCCTTAGTAGCTGGTTGTCTCTATTGGACTTGTCCAGAATCTTCTCCAAGTGGTCATTCACCTTGTCTAACCAATACTCCCTGTCTTCACTGATTTCCAAAGCAATTCCGTCTTTAATGTCCAAGTCTGCATTGAGTAGGTTTTGTTCTTTTTCTTTCTTCAATGCCTTTTGAGACCCTTTGTCCTTGGCTTTTCCTTTTCAACCTACTTTTCATGTTCATCATGTTCACTAGGCTCCAACACTACTTTAACTTTGCCTTCTTGATGTAGAATCTTGGACTGCTCTTTCTCCATGATCAACTGTTTAGTCTTAAGCTGACTATTTTCTTGCTCAAGGAAGGAAATGATGAAATAAGGGAGTCAGGGAAGGGAGATGATGATAGGGGAATTTTGGGAGATGGATAGGGGTGGTATAAAACTTAGGAAGCTTAAATGGTGTGAAATGAGGGAAATAAATGATTAGGAGAAATTGAAAAACAAAGATGCTAGGAAATCTGCTCAAAATGCTAGGTATGAGCTAGGGTTTAGGTAAGGGTGAGGCAATATGATGATTGATAAGTTATTTAGTGAATCAAATTGTGTTTTAAACGAGGTGTGATGTGGAAGATTTACATGTTTTGAATATCAAAACTAACCAAACCATTAGTTACACTAGTGCTTGCAGCAAGAAAATTTCACCTAAACCCTAGATGAAGATAACTTGCATTTACATTCATCCTTCCAAACGAAAAAGGTGAGAAAAAGACTTATACTTACTTGTGAACAAGCTTAGAATAGCAAGAAACAAGTTTGCAAGCTTCAAAATCAAAATTTGGGTGAGTTTGGATAAGTTTTGCGCTGCTCTGGCACAAGCGCAGCATAGTTCACAGAAGCGCAATGCCCCCTCCATAAGCGTAACATAGTTCACAAAAGTGCAGCGCCACCTCCAGAAGCGCAACGCAACTCACAGAAGTGCAATGCTGACTTTAAAACCACTTTTTGAGGTCTTAAACTGCTCCAAATTACGAACTTGATGGCTCGTTGGAATCTTGAAGTCTTCTACAAAATGGACACCTCAAACATGTAATTTGGACACTCCATCAGGGAGAAAAATTGATTTTCCCAAGGTCACCCTAGAAACCCACGGTGTCTTTGACAAAAGTGCAACGCCAACTTGCATAGCACTTTTGGATGCCTTCTACTAATCCAAATCATGATCTTAATGTTGGCATTATGATACAGGTATGACACAAGTGTTGTCCTTGATGGCATCTCACTCAGATGACAGATCACAGTTCAGACTCATAGAATGAAGAAAGAAAGGTATACGTAGGTTCACTATATACCAAGTCGCGTATATACACAGGTTCACTATATACCAAGTAGTGTATACACGCAGGTTCACTATATACAAGGGCGTGTATAATGTACACACGCACTTTCATAGAAGGAAAGGTGCGTACATGTCGAAAAACTAAGTTTTGGTCCGTGGTATTTGGTCCATGGTATTTTGGTATTTAGTCCATGGTATTTGGTCTGAGGTATTGACCCCAGGTATTGGGTCCAAGGTATTGGTCCTACGTGGTTTTGGACCATGGTATTGAGAGAAGCCTAAACCTATATAAGGAGAAGAAGATCATTAGGCCAAAGTGCAAGGGTGCAAGGATTGAATATCTGATGAAGTGTGAGATATAGTATGCTGGTTATGGGTTTGTGATGCTTTGCCTGATCTGAACCAAGGATGCACCTATGCGGTTGATGATGGATGATGGATCAGGATCATAAGGCTTGGAATGCATTATCATTATGTGGTTTGATCATGGATAGACTAGATCTGAATTATTGATGCATGTTTTATTGTATAAATGTTATGATCTGGGTACGATTGATGTTTGGAATAGCTGCAAAGTTATGAGTAAATATTTGCAGATCTGTAAGCTGGTTGGCTTTGGTAAAAGTGCATATACACGCTGGTTTGGTTCATCATAATAGTGTATACATAGTGAAATATGATATTGGAAGTTTCCGTTGGATCTAGTTGTTTTTATAGAGTTTTGTGTTCTGCTCTGTGTTCTGGTGACTATGTTTTGTTGACAGGGCTTCAGTGATTCAGTGTTCGGGGATTCAGAAATGAATGATGCAAGTGTAGTTGATGGTTGTATTACAGTGGTGATTGATTTTGTGCTTCAATGTTGTTGATGGGTCCAGTATGAAAATTGGATGAAATGTGGCCTTCATATTATGGCTTTGTGATGAATCAAGAAGGTTGTAGCCTTCAGTAGGCCAGTGCCTACGTACTAGTAAATGGATCGGCTAGTACAAGAGCTAGGGGGTTGTAGCTCCCTTCCAGTAGTAGCTAGAGAGCGAGAGAAGGTTGTAGCCTTCTGCAAGTGGGTGCCTACATATTGGTATGAGTCTGCACCAATACAAGATTGTAAACAGGTTTTTACTATCTTAAAGAAAACAAAAACAAGTGGTTTTTGTCCCGCATTGGGTTTCCACCTTATGTCATAGTGTTCATGTGTGCTTCTTATGTGTGATGATCTATTCTGTTTTACTGCACCTGTTGACTGTTCATATGGTTAATGAATTTTTGATACACTGATTAAAGATAAACATATAATGGATTAACTGAATCATAAGTTTACTGGATATACACTATTTGCATTAAACACAGTTGCGTGTACACTTGGGCTCCCTTAACTGAAGTAGCGTATATGAATCTAAGTATGGAAATGAACAAGTTAGTGATTTGCTAATACTGATTCAAACCCCCCCCCCTCAGTATTATGTCCAACAATTGGAATCATAGCAGGTCCTTTGCGAGAAGCTTGATTGCTTGAAGGATATCTGTAGAACAATGGGAAAGAAAGTGCGTAAGAAGAAGAAGACAGCTCAAAGGAACAATGACAACCTGCAGTTGAGTGGAAGCAAGTATTCAGATTCTGAATCACCTCAGATTGAATATGAGCAAGCAAATGAAGCATTAGATAAACTCATAGATCAACAAGATCTATTTAACAAAAGGGAGAGTGCCCTCAAAGAAGAAGTTATTAGCTTAAAAGCTCAATTGGAGTGTGCCTTCAGAGTACATCAAATGCTACAAGAGCAGAATGAAGAACAAGAAAATGAGATTCTCAAACTAAGGAAACAAGTGGAAGAAGGAAGAAAGTCTGAAGAAATCTTGAAGAAGCAATATCTGGAAAAGGAAAAACAACATCAGGTTGAGGTAAATATCTTGAAAGGTAAATTAGAAGAAAAAGATAAACTATTACGTTTTCAAGACAATACTAAGATTTTGGATGATATCCTTCGTAGTCAAAGGTCACCTGCTATCAAAACTGGTCTTGGTTTTTATGAATTTGTTGAAGGTGAATCTAGCTCACAAGGTGAGACAAGGAAATCTAATGCAAAATCTGAAATTATCAACAAGGAGATGAGAGGTCAAACCCATCAGCAACCAAGGAAAGATAATATTCAAAGAAAATCTTTTCGGCCTAAATATGGAAGTGATAGGCGGTTATTTTCTCTGATGAATAATGTTGAATGTTATGTATGTCATAATTTTGGACATGTTGCAACTAGATGCAGAAGTAGAATGGTTCAAGACCATCACACAGAAAGATCTTCACGTTCCAGGTACTTTAAGGGATATTGTTTTTCTTGTAGTATGTTTGTTCACAAAGCTATTGATTGCTACAGAAGGAATATGAAACATGTAAGATGTTATGCATGTAACAAGCTTGGACATATAGAAAAGGAATGCAGGAACAAAGTATGGGCACCATAAAAAAAGGAGAAAACATCATCACAGTCGAAGATATGGAAGAAAAAGGAAGTACAGTCAGAAAGATGTCGCGTAGCAGAGTATACAGACATGACAGACTCAGAGGGAGCTGACAGTGTGAAACCTCAATGTTCTAAATCTCATATGCAAATTTCATGAAGATAAGTCACGTGTATACGCAAGTTAAAGGCTGTAGAGTCGTGTATATGGAGCTCTGAAGAAAAAGCAGAAGAACCGACTTAGGAAAAGAGGTCTGATATGGTTCGGTCATGCTATATGTTGGTTGGCATTGGTTTAGGGGGAGCATATGCTTCGAATTATGCATAATTGTTGGCATTATGGTTAGAAGTCTTTGGTGATGATGCTTATTGATACATCTTGCTACTGATTGTTGATTGGCCAAGAGAATGGATTGTAGGTTATAGGTCTAGATGCTAGTGACAGATGCTTATGGTGCAGATCATATATGGTGTATGATAGTTGCTGATGACTATCATGGTATTGTTTAGATTGCTGGTCATTGTTATAAAATTCATGTATATCATTTGATGTAAAGGTCATGAAAAGACCGAATTTGTAACCCCACTTTGCATGGGAAGGATGATGTAATAATGTCTATTTAAGTCATGTATAAACATTTGGTATATCCCCACTTGGTTGGGTGGATGAGTTAAAATTGTGTATCCCCACTTGGTTGGGATATTGATGTATGTATGAGTCATTGGTGATAGGAAGGTCATACTCACTTAGTTGAGTTGTAGAGTCATGTTATTCTCTTGAAAAATATTTTTGCAGACTCAGCATGTGCTCAGGGGGAGCATGGATGGATTGGTACATCTTGGCATGTACAAAGGGGGAGCTCAATTAGAGATTTCAGCATGTACTCAGGGGGAGTATGGACAACAAAATGTATATCAAGGGAGAGAATATCTTGATCCACCCTTTTCCCTTGATGTCAAAGGGGGAGAGTGACTTGGTGTGGTTGTTGCCATCAAGTCCAAAGGGGGATATTGTTGGCATTATGATACAGGTATGACATAAGTGTTGTCCTTGATGGCAACTCACTCAGATGATAGATCACAATTTAGACTCATAGAATGAAGAAAGAAAGGTATACGCAGGTTCATTATCTACCAAGTCGCGTATCTACGTAGGTTCACTATATACCAAGTAGTGTATACACGCAGGTTCACTATATACAAGAGCGCGTATAATGTACTCACACACTTTCACATAAGGAAAGGCACGTACATGTCGAAAAACTAAGTTATGGTCCATAGTATTTTGGTATTTGGTCCATGGTATTTGGTCTGAGGTACTGACCCCAGGTATTGGGTCCAAGGTATTGGTCCTATGTGGTTTTGGAACATGGTATTAAGAGAAGCCTAAACCTATATAAGGAGAAGAAGATCATTAGGCCAAAGTGCAAGGGTGCAAGGATTGAATATCTGATGAAGTGTGAGATCTAGTATGTTGGTTATGGGTTTGTGATGCTTTGCTTGATCTGAACCAAGGAATCACCTATGCGGTTGGTGATGGATGATGGATCGAGATCATAAGGCTTGGAATGCATTATCATTATGTGATTTGATCATGGATAGACTAGATCTAAATTATTGATGCATTTTTTATTGCATAAATGTTATGATCTGGGTATGACTGATGTTTGGAATAGCTGCAAAGTTATGAGTAAATATTTGCAGATCTGTATGCGGGTTGGCTTTGGTAAAAGCGCGTATACACGCTAGTTTGGTTCATCATAGTAGCATATACAAATATGATATTTGAAGTTGCAGTTGTATCTGGTTGTTGTTGCAGAGTTTTGTGTTCTGCTTTGTGTTCTGGTGACTATGTTTTATTGACAGGGTTTCAGTGATTCAATGTTCGGTGATTCAAAAATGAATGATGCAAGTGTAGTTGATGGTTGTATTATAGTGGTGATTGATTTTGTACTTCAATTTTGTTGATGGGTCCAGTATGAAAATTGGATGAAATGTGGCCTTCATATTATAGCTTTGTGATGAATCAAGAAGGTTGTAGCCTTCAGTAGGCCGACACCTACATACTAGTAAATGGATCGGCTAGTGAAAGAGCTAGGGGATTGTAGCTTCCTTCCAGTAGTAGCTGGAGAAAGAGAGAAGGTTGTAGCCTTCTATAGGTGGGTGCCTGCATACTGGTATGAGTCTGCGCTAGTACAAGATTATAAACAAGTTTTTCTTATCTTAAAGAAAACAACAACAGGTGGTTTTTGTCCCGCATTGGGTTTCCACCTTATATCATGGTGTTCATGTGTGCTTCTTATGTGTGATGATCTATTCTGTTTTACTGCACCTGTTTATTGTTCATATGGTTAATGAAGTTCTGATACACTGATTAAAGATCAACATATAATGGATTAATTGAATCATAAGTTTACTGGATATACGCTAGTTGCATTAAACACAGTTGCGTGTACACGCGGGTTCCCTTAATTGAAGTAGCGTATATGAATCTAAGTATGGAAATGAAAAAGTTAGTGATTTGCTAATACTGATTCACCCCCCACCCCCCCCAGTGTTATTTCCAACACTTAAGGTACCATTGAAAAGCTTAGGATGTTTGATACACAATAGAGTCCTTAAGCACTACCAAAACCTACTCCAAATCCTTGAAAAACTTTCTTGAAGTCAAGCTTTCCAAAATTGTAACAACTCTCCCATTGTAAGTGTAGTTTGGGAATTTCTATCAAATCATAACACTTGTACATAAATTGAAGGAGGTTTTGGTTCCTTAGACTATAATGGACAAAAAATTCTTTCACTTTTGTAAAATTATTCTCCATTTGGTAAGAAACATATTTTGTAGCAAACATGTCCCTATGAGAAATGATGAGGCAACGTAGTGTACTGCAACATTGTCTTATTTGAAATAAAACATTACCTTTACCTTTATTTTTCTTTCCCCAAGCTACTAAGTCCCTTTACCCACTGAATAACATGATGGACATGTTTTTGTTTTAACATATGGTATCATGATGACGCATGGAGTGAAACCCTATACCATGACCTAAAATGAGGAATTTAACCATCTCATGACCCAAGACACTTAAATGAAGATATGATACCTCGAAGAAGACAATGACCATGATGAGTGATGAAGACCATGAGTAAGTGAAGGGAGCAACAATGACCTAGACATCAACAACCAACGACCTAATTTTTGTTTGAAGATTAACTAAAATGACAAAAAATTGACTTGAAACCCTAACAACACCTTGTAAGAGCATATTTGATCACTAATGACAGGCTAAACTGACTGACACTAATAGCCGCCACATCTCTTCTCAGAGATAAGCTACCATTGCCTGATCTAGTCTTATTTCCATTCTATTTGTAAGAATGTTTTAATATTTGATATTAATGAAATCAAGTGTTATTTATGCTGCATTTCTCTATTTATGGTTATATCTGTAATTTGTTGCGTTCCTATTTAAATCTGGATCAGTGGTGTCAGAGCAGTTTTCTCTTTCTCTATTTTTATTTTCATGTCCCCAATGAGGTAAGGATATAAGGAGTTAGGGCTTGAACTAGTCGAACCTTTGCAAGACCAACCTCATAAATCCCAATGACCTCCCATAGCGGAAGAAAATAAAGACGAAAGGACAGGAGATCCTATCAAAATCTTGCTCGAAGAAGCCCTTGAGTGAAAAAGTAATGCGATGATGGAAAAGTTTGCCCAGATCCTTAAACAACTATCCAGGGGCGACACATCTATGTCCAACAACTACTTTGGAAGTGCCACACCCTTTAAGGTACAAGTTAACTTTTACATCCCCATATTTGAGGGTCAGATAGATCCATATGCCATAAATAAATGGTTGAACATGCTACAAGGATATTTTTCTATTCATGAATTTTCCAGCTGGTAAAAGATTACTTTTTCTCTTCTCAAAGCCACCCCCGAGGTCAAGGACTGGTGGGAAGCCTACTGTAAGCAGAAGCATGAAAGTATACCCTCGCTATTTTCAACCTCACCCACTTGGAATTCATTTCGGGATGCCATCAAGGAATAGTACTACCCTATCAGGAGCTATGAGGATAAATACATAAAGTGGACTACGATGCGGTAGGGAAGGGACCAAGACATCCAAAGTTTACCAATATTGTTGATACCCTTCACACGAAGTTGGGTATCAAGGATTCTTAGCGAAATTTGGTACTCAAATATCGCGACTGCCTACACAGGTACTTCTAAGACGAGATGGAGTTCCTGGACATATTCTCGCTCGGCATAGCGTACCAATACATTGTCAATATCGAGAAGGAGTTTAAATAAAATAACGATACTTTGGATCTGCGAATCCGAAGCAAGGGAAAGGCGCCCCTAAACCGTAGGGCGAAGGGCAGAGCCAAGGCGTGGCCACCCAAGATAACCCTCAAAAGCCGCAAGAAAAGAACAACACAACAAAGTCAAAGAAGGGCAAAGGAAAGTGGTGTGATTTCCATAAGAGCCCCACTCATGACACAAGTGAGTGTTGAGCCAAGCAGTCGCTGGTGGCTAAGTTGAAGGCTTCCGAATAAAATGCATGTTCCAACCCTGACTTAGAACCCAACAAGAGGAATGAAAAAGGGAAGCAGATTATTGATGCAAAGCCTAGTGCCACTGTTGCCACCACCAAAATCTCGAAAAATGAGCCCGAATATCCAAAGGAGGGAGAGCGTATTTTCCACTCTCAGATGTGGGCGAAGGATTTGCCATTGAAATTCATTGTCGACAGTGGGAGCCAAAAGAACCTCATTTCCGCAGAGGTCGTGAAGCTGCTAGGCCTACCGATCACACCACACCAACATCTGTACATCGAGTGGCTTCACCAAGGACGAGATCTCCGAGTCAGCCAGTAGTGTCGCCTTCCCTACAACATCAAGCCCTTCACGGATGAGGTACTATGTGATGTTCCTCCTCTTGACGTTTGTGATGTATTATTAGGACGCCCATAATCTTGGAAGTGACATGTTGTATGTGATTCTAGACCTCGCTCTGTAATTATTTATTTGGATAATATGTTATATAGGATACTGGAGGTAGCACCACCTATTGCCACCTCTTTGATCTCTGCTAAGAAATGCAGTAAGATCAATTCCTAGACTAGGAAATTTATTTTCTTTCTGGTTTGCTCTCAAAGTAAGGGGTAGATCGTAGCCACATCCATGGCGCCCAGGAAGGGTTCCTCCACGCAATAGAAGTGGGTGGATACGGTCATGAAAGAATACAGGGACATCTTCTCCTCACCCGCAGGGGTACCGTTGCATTGTCAAGTCAAACATTTCTTTGATCTAACTTCTAGAGCACCTCTACCCAACATGCCAATATATCCCCGCTCCATCATGAAAAATGCCAAATACAAGAATTAGCATGATTAACATTGGGTGCCACACAAGTTTAAGGTGGGTGACAAAGTTTGGTTCCATTTGCAGAAAGAATGCCTTATCAAAGCCCATTGGAAGCTCATACTACTCTGATATGATCCTTACACCATTACCAAGGATGTGGGAGACAATGCTTTGGAGCACAACATTCCCCCATTCGTCGGCTTGCAGCCAATTTTCAATGTGTATTGCTCTCGACCATGCTTCCCACCATTAATGGACACATTAGAGATTGCTGAACAACTCACAAGGGACCAAGTTCAACAGAAGTTTCCCCATCTCATGGAGGCGCTCAACACAATGGGGACCATTGCTTCCTAAGGGGGAGGAATGATTTAGGTGGATGTTGGTGGCCACCCACCTATCCCACTTGGACCCCCACCACTGTCTCTTTTAGTTTTTTAGTTTCCTTAATTGTAGCACAATTTACTATTTTTGGCAGTTTTTGGGGTCCTAAACTTCTAGAGTCATTTTGAGGCCGTAAAAAACGTTTTTTTTGGGAAAACTAAGGCCAACATGGGAAGTTGATCCATGTTGGCAATTCAAAAGTTGTAGTCCTCAGATAGATATTTCTAACGAGGTATTGGGCACGTCAAACGAAGATCGTATGCCAAAGTTATGACCCCGAGAAGTTGATGTACCAATTTACCCAAACGGGGCCCATATATTGGCTCTTCATCTCCTAGGGTTAGGTTTTTGGATTTTTAGGGTTTTCCCTTGTTTCTAAAAAATAAATAGGCATTCGAGCCTCATTGTAACACAGTTCAGAGGCATGTAGCCACCACATATCTTCTCAGAGATAAGCTACCATCGCCCAAGCTAGTCTTATTTCCATTCTATTTATAAGCATATTTCAGTATTTGATATTAATGAAATGAAGTCTTATTTTTGCTGAATCTCTCTATTTAGGGTTATATCTATAATTTGTTGTGTTATTATTTAAATCCGAATCAACAAGTCCCATTGAGACTGTCAAAAGAAAAAAAAAATGATTTTTTATATAAGTCCACAAAAAGATCATGTTGACTCTCCTCCATCATGTAAGCTCAAGAGCCCAAGTGGAACCATTTTGGACCCCATGGGAAACTATCTATATGAGAGACATTTCTATCTCCTTGTATTATATTTGAATCACTTGTATGATATCATCTACTACGGTTGTACAAAGTTTATAAGAAAACATGCGGTTGAGAGAGAGGTTGCAGGAGAAATAAACACAACTTTCCACCATGGTATGTCTCCCCATGGAAGCACCACAATGTAAATAATCAAAGTCTTATGCCCTATTTTTTAAAGAATAGTGGTTGCAGTTCCAATCAAAACTTTGGCACAATATGAATCTATACCCTTTTAGGAATACAAACAATTCATTGAAGTTTGTAGCCAAACTAACATGGAAGACAAAGAAAAATTGGTTGAATTTTACATGCGCAACCTCACTTTGACAACGATGAATTTTTGGGATCCCAATTCAAGATTGGGAAATATGCAATTATTGACTTTGGCATCCTGGATGACTCATGAGGAGACAAGAGTTGAGGAAGTGAAAAGGGTAATGACAAAGGTGGGAAATATATATAAGGGAAGTGCTAGTAAGCCCAAAGGTTGTCATTAGAAAATCATGGCCTCATCTCCAATGATGTTGCTTTAGCACCCAAATACATTGCTACCTAGGAGAAAGTAATTCTAGATTTTTAAGACACATTCAGGTTATTAGGAACAAAAAGTCTGCAAGCTTACCAGAGGAGATGGCATGCCTTACCCCATAGTCTATAGATCAGAGAATATCACTCTCCTAAAAGGCTAAGGAATGCCTTGGAGAGGAAACCATTATACAAGAGGACCATGCGAAGGATGAAAATAAGGTGGTTGGGACTCAAGCTCAGTCCACCCTTGCTGCTAGGCTTACAAGAAGGAAGAGATGAAGCAGGAGAGCAGAAGGAATGGATAGAGATAGAAAGGAATGTAGGTTTTTACCCCCAAGAGGGCATACCATTTGAGAGCCTCGGGATGTCAGGGAGGCCAGCAAGGCCATGAAAAAACTGCACATGGATGACTAAGTTTCTCAGAGGATGAGCAACATCTTCAACAGGGCGGTGATGACGAGTCTCATTAATAGGTACATTCTTAAGATCAATATGCCATCCTCCAGCCTTAAAACTATCCTTCTCTTACATTGATTCACATTTTTCATTATATTATGCTTAGTAAGAGGAGTAAAAGGTGTTTGTCATAGTATGTGGCCTAATGTGGTTTAATTGTAGGAAGATGAAGCATTTTTGAGGCTATTACAATGCAGGGGTTTCAACTGGGAGAGAACCAGAGGGGTTAGTCCACCTCCTTAACTCCCTAAACTTGGATTGGGATCACCATATCCTCTCTCACCAGTTTGAGTTCATTGGCAACCTAGTGACTCCTAGTCCAAGTGAAGATTAAGAAGGACAAGTTCCACAATTTTCAAGATCAATGAGGGAACCACTCCTACTTTCAAGGGAGTTGCTTAAGCTTCCCTTTTGTATACATAAAATAAAAGGAGAGTTCATTAGGATTCAAAGTTTTTGTTCAGCTAGCTGTAGCTATTGATCTTCAAGCTTGACATTGTGATTTCAACTCTTATGTGATGTATTAGACCAACACTTTTTCATAATGAGAATATGGATTTTAAGCTGCATCTGAGTTAGTTTCAGAGGGCCGAGACCCTTGGGTTTGGGCCCAATCCAGAGGCTTTGGTCCCTCTTCTTGTACTTATGTTTCTTCTTGATTCCAAGAAGTTCATAGTTTCTTGCATTTAGTAGATATTAATCTGTAAAATCTTGTGGTTGCAATCTCTACATCACGTCTCTCGTGGGAGAATGATTGGAAAGATTCACAACCACAACCCAAAAATATTGTGCTTATGGTTTCTTGGAAATAGATTAGTGTTAGTTGTACTATTTTACATTTTATTTTTGTAGCTTAGAAGTCAATTCAGTGATTAGATCAGTGGTCTTGCATGAATTAGATGATATTTAAATTCAACTCATCTTTTCCATCATAAGTATTTCATTTTGTTAATGATAAATGGATGCATGCATGTGATTGATGGTAGGGATAGTTGATCTACAGTGAAGGGAACATTCGCAACTTCCATCCTAATCTCCCCCATCTTTTCCTTCCACTTGAAAACTTTGTCCCAAAACCCTGTTTTACAAACCATTCTGCCTAGTACACCGAGAGCCCTCATACTAGTGCCAGACAAAACTTTGAGAGATCTTGAGCTTGGTTAGGGGCTCAATCCAACTTCCTTTGATTTTATTCAACTACTATCCACCTCTCCATACCCTCAAGACAACGTTTCCACCTTCAAAAACCACTCAGATGCCCTCCTGTAGCATTACATGCCTCTTGTAGAAATCACCTGTAGCAAACCTGTAGCAGTGTTTTCCTTCATCAATTTTGATCCCCACTACAACTATGATTTATCATTGATGCGTAATGACCCCCAAGTGTGATATTATGATCAAATAAAGGTCCTAGGCCACTCCAAACATTCCTTTTCTTCATTTCAAAAACATAGTAAAGTTAGTTTCCCTATCATGTAAGTAGGTTACTGATTTATAAGCAAGTATGAATTGGGAAGATGGTTCATGAAATTTTTCTTGGTAGTTTGATGAATTATTCAAAATAAATTAGTTTCCTTTATGCAAGTAGATGACTTAATTTGATGAATTTTGCAAGATAACATAGCTTTATTTATACAAGTAGATTATCCTTTGTCCTTTCATTAAGTGATTAGTTAAGCTTTTACAAGTTGAGTCAATAACATTTATATTTTCATAGCTAGAAGCAATTTTCAATTGTCCCTTTATCAACAAGATTTCATTCTAATTCAGTAGGAGGAAGGATCTATGAGAATTTTTTGATCTAATGTCATAAATGAGGGTGACATGACTAAAATCCTATATGTTGTACATATAGCACTATCACCTCGAAGTTTGTACGAACCTTGAGTTGAGGAGCCGTTGAGAGTTGCAACATTCTTGGTGCAATACCAGGGCTCACCACTAGTCTTATGCTTACATCATTTCATTGGCCCCATGGCCATGAAGATAGAAGATTTATGCCCCTTCAAGTCACAAATTAATCGGAAAATCATAGCATGGGTTCTAAATCATCACAAAATATGGCCCCATGAAATACTTTTTAGTTGGAGAAGGAGGGGATGGGAAATTCTTTCTTTTTAGGATCTTAGTTCATGCAATTCCTCCTCCTCACAATTTAACCCATCAAATCCACATGTAACTAGGAGGCATGGACGCTTATTAAGTTTGTTGAGCATAATGTTGGCATTGATGTCAAATGGGCAAGGGTGGTAGATGGATGGTGTGTCAAGTTCAGTGGGATTTCTATGATTGCTACAATTTTTGGTAAAGAATCCTCATAATAACAAGATAAATGAAGAAGTTATAAAATCTTATAGTTATGATGGTTGGGAGTCCCAAGATTTGAAGGCACTTTTGCCTTAAGAGATCCACTCATATGCTCTTGGAAATGTTGTATTTGGATTTTTCTCAGAAAGAGCTTTCCAACAATATGTTGAAGTCTGGTAGAGGCCTTTTAAATCATAAGTTATTGATAGTGAAAGGTGGCTAGCCCCAAGGTCAAAGTAGCAGCTCTAAATATGGTGCAGGGTCAAAATTGGAGCAATTTAAGTTTGGTTCTTTTGCCAAACTAAGTGGGGCCTTTTGGCGAAGTTTCTAACAAAGGTTTGGATTGTGTGGCCTGACAACTTAATAAGCAACAAATTGTGCTTTCATTAGCTAACGGTGGATCCCATAGAACATGTAATGCCACTAGAGTTTACCCCAAAAGGATCAAAGGTGCACATAAAGGAATTTCTCATGATGGCATAAGAATGGGAGGATATTAGCGACAAATTATGTTTTATTAGCCTGTAGTGGATCCCATATGACAACTCATCCTAACGAATTTTTCCCCAAAGTGTGTGCATGTGTTGAGGCCTGGGATGACGTATGCTCGGGCGGAGGTGCATAGTCGACACAATGTCGTAGAGCAGGAAAAGGCATTAATTGTTGGAAGTTGCAGCGTGGGGATGTCCCATAGCCACATCATCTGAGAGGTTATTCCTTGGAGGAACCAAAGGAGTGGTCAAAGTTGAAGCCTCAGGATGAATTAGTGTCAGGCTAATGTGGCTAATAGTACAACAATGGTAAATCACATTGATTGGTAGAAGCACTATAGTAGGAGGTCCCATGAGATAGCTCATCGCGGAGGTCATTTCTTAGAAGAGCTAGGCATAGTAAAATTTGGGAGAAGCTGAGATGGAAAGGGGTTGGGATGATAAGGCAACCGACGAAATATTTGAATAGGCCCTAGACCCTTTAAATTTAACAAAGGAAATTAATGCAAAACCAAGGCTCGAGGACCCCTTTCTCTTTCCTGACTGGCATACGCATGGTAGTTGGCACATGATGATGTCATGATGAAATCAATATAGGGGACATGTAGCGATCATTTTTGGTGTTTTCAAGTTGTGGAAGGGGCCAATCTCGGTGACACATGTCACCAATAAGGAGGTGCTACATAGGAATGTTGATGCAAGCATGGCATCATCTTGGAGGATTTATCTTGGAAGGTTGAGAAATGGCACAAGGAAAGGAGCTCAGAGATGACTAGGTAATATCGGGATGCCATGGTGGTTACGACAGAGCTGAGAACCAATGAGAATGAGCCCAGGACACGTCATTCTAGACAACGATCCTGAAAGGAAATAATAAGCACAGAAGAGATAGCTCCAAGTTGATTGGGTATCGAGAGACAAAGGCATGGTGGTGGCAATTATAACTCATCTTGGTAGCTTTGCAATTGGTCAATGAGCATGGCGTGCAGTCCCACTTAACACCTCATCCCAAAGGCTTGTTCTTGGGTGAACTCAAAGGAGGCACATTATGTAAAGCCTAGGGATACGGAGCCGAGAAATGGAAATATTGTCAAAACTTGATGGTTTTGTCAAATAACGAAAGGTGCGCGTAGGTCTCAGTTATGAGATGTTTTCACGTGTTAAGTGATCAAGGGCCTTCAGGCTAATTTCAATGAAAAAATGTCGTGGGTTGAGGGTTGTATGCAAATTTCTGCATGCATATTAAAAATGGCTTAGTGCCTGTGGACATGAATGGGTTGACAATTGTTTGAGAACTAAGGGCCTAACTTGAAGCACTATTGGGCGTATGTCTAACAGCTTGAACTGGTCGACAACATACTTGGTAGGGTTCCTCAATATGTTGCACACATGCCAAAATTGGATATTATCCATATTTGAGTCATGCAGGCATTTCAAAAATGAACTAGTCAGCAACATTTAACAACCACACCACACTTAGTAGAGCACCATTGGCATTAATGGAGCATTTCCAACATTAAAGAGCATCATCCCTGGTCACTAATAATGACTGAGGAGAATTGAGCCATCAGTCAACGAGAAGGAAGCAAGGACCACGACCCATAAAGAGTTTTGGAGAGCCATGTTATATTTACAAACATAATTCAATGGATAAAATCCTTGAGTATGCAGGTGGACTGAGAATTAATTCTCAGTAGGGGAAAAACTTAGGTGCCCATTATCTTATTTACATGTTGCTGCAGTGGCCAAGTAAATTGATGCAATTCTTGCATAATTAAATCACTAATAGTGGAGCCTTACGAAGTTGCTATTGATAGCATGACTGTACCTATTCATTGAGTAAATTGAGACCATATGCATGTTCCTAATTAAAGGCTAATGTGTCATATTGTATGTTGAATATGTTGGTTAATGAACTGACAGGTTGCATCATTCTTTGTGCTATTGTTGAAAAAAAATCTCAATAAACATTGAGTTTGATGGTAGTATTTTTGTATGTTGTTTGAGAGTGTGAATTGCAGTATGAGACTGTGTGTGTGCATAAGGAGAATTATGGCTAAACGCTGATTTTTGTTCAAATTGATTAAGGGCCAAGAGCAAAGCTATTGTAGCAGTGAAGTGTGCAATGCAGAGAGGATCTGTAGAGAATAAAGAAAGGAATTTTGTGTGACAATAGACTAGGTTCTTGATATTTCCATGTAATAGTAGTAGGTCTTTGTTTCTCAGTTTGAAAATTGTAAGAAAATTAGGACAATTGGCTAAAGTGGGTTGGGGCATACATCTATAAGAGGTTGGTGCCTATTGGAAAGTTGCGGCCTTTTATTTTTAAGGGGGCTGGGGCCTCTTGTGAGTGGGTGATCACAAACAAAAATAACAAACAACTTAGTGGTTTTCCCATTTAGGTTTCCATGTTAAATCTTAGTGTCTATAGTGTGTGTGTTGCTCATGTTGATGATGTGTGTTCATGAGAATGATTTACCCTGCTACTTATGCATTGGATTATTACTGCTCATATTGGTGATTTATAAGTTAAAAGAGATTAAAAGTTAAAATCTACATCCATTATTGATTAACCCCCCCACTCAGTAATTCCTTATTCCAACAGAGTTAATATTTTGGCCTTCCCCTCAATTCGTTCTCCCAAAAGGGAGAATATATGGTCATACCATCATGAATTTTTATGATGTTAAAGGAAATTCACCATCCATATTCCCACCATTGCAAAATCAATACATGCTTAATCATTAAGATGGATGTAAGGGTCCCCATTCAACAATTTTCATGAACAATGGTAAGTGCTTTGGAGGTTTGAATTTATTGTCTAAAGTTGAGAATTATTTTTAAGGAAATCCACATGGATGAGTGAGACAAGAGATCAATATATCATCCTAAATTATTGGGAAAGAAAAGGATCGAAGGAATTCCAAACCTTTTGGCATTCATGATTGTTTCTCAAATTTTATGGTTTAACAAGGCTTTCCCCTACCCAACCAAGAGGCTAGGTTTTCCAACCCAAAGAATCCCATGCATGGTAAGATCTCTAGTGATATTATATACAATGTCATGATTGGTTTCTTACAAATGTATGGGGACATTATCGTGCACCTGATTTTAAACATTACATTATGTGTCAAAGGTTTTGTTTCGCCAAGTTTGATCATATCCCTTTATGATATTTTGGATCATTATATTATTTTTTTATCTATCTTGATGCTTTAGGAGTAGAAAAAATTGAAGACTTTATATTGTGAGGTCGTTTTAGCGGTAGGTCCTAGATTGGAGAATTGTGATCTGAAAACTTTTGAAGGAATTTTGAGGCATTAAATGGAATTTTTGGGGGGTTAAAACTTTCTTTGTTTAGTTTTGGACCCCAAGATGCTTATTTTCACTCAGAGACCTTTCCAACAGTGCAAGAATCACATCAATTGAAGTTTGTAGCAAAATTTATGCCTCCTGTCATGCGGAAAGAGTTATTTTTGCTGACAAAACTAACCTCCCTAGGAGTCTAAGACTCTCTAGTGACAAACAAAACAAGTAAGAGCAATCCTTCTCTAAATATACATTATCCTA
>APFE030551802.1:0-15181 GCA_000404065.3 Pinus taeda | reverse complement strand
TAAAACTTCAACGAATTTCACTAAAACTTTCGACACTAATGGAACAAGTGCAGGCGAAGATTTTTGACAGTCAACCAGTGGATCTGAGCAGTAAAGACTAGGAAAAGCAAAATCTAAAGGGGAAAAATGGATAAAAATGGAAATTTCTTAATTTTAACAGGGTACGCAGGCAGCCTGTTTAACCAGGTGTGCCTACGCTCTGTGTACAAAGATACAATGCATACAAGTACGCACTGTGTCTAACGCAGAGGGTGCGTACTACTGTAAAATGAAGAAAAACTAAAATCAAACTAGACTCTAAGCTAATCCACCCAAAAACACCAGTCAAGCAATCAAAAACAAAAGAAACAAGACTCTTTTCAGATCAAAGTAATACTCAAAGGAAAAGTCAAGCACATCAATGGATTCCCCAGTGGAGTCGCCAATTTGTCATGCGGAAAGAGTTATTTTTGCGGACAAACCTAACCTCCCTAGGAGTCTAAGACTCTCTAGTGACAAACAGAACAAACAAGAGCAATCCTTCTCTAAATATTCATTATTCTATGGGAAACCAAGTGTTTTTCGATCTTACCTTAGGTTCAACGCTTGTTGTATCAGTCTAGCCTCGTCGATCTAGATGAGCTCCTCCTTCACTTGAAACCTGCATACACTAACAATCAAACAATTACATAACACCTGAATTTCCATAAAACAAAGCATATTCAACATATAGACCAAGGAGTATATGAAACAATTCATTAACAACAAATCATTGAGAAGAATGGACTTATTTGTATTAAGGAAACAAAAAAGAAACCATTACAACCTGAGCCTTGGTGTTGTGCAAGTTCCTCCCAGGGTCCAGCAAGAGTTTTCCTCTACTTTGACAAGCTCACCCACTTCCAAATGAAACAAGAAAGGATGGTAATCTCTCCTCACAAGCTTACAATGGAAGTCCTAATTCCAGTAGCATCTACCCTTTGGAATGTTCAGCTTTCAACCTCCCCTCCTCTGGCCCAAGGCCTGTATTTATAGTGTTCTAGAGGAAGTTATTCAGTTCCAACATCAATGGGATACTCCCTCTTTTGGATGGGGTAGCTTCTCTCTTGATGGGATAAGTTCCTCTATCATAGGGATGCATGAACCATCTGGAGGCGCTCAATACACGTCAAACACTCTTGTAGAAAGCTCTAGAAGTGACCACAAGTAACTTTTTTAAGATGAAACTCGCGCCTTTTGACCTATACAGGGGTACGCACCCATCCCTTGACTTATAGAGCGTACAAGTACGCAGGTACAATGAGCTTGGGATGCGTACAAGAAGGCAAGGTAGAGAGAACCTGCGTACCCAAAGATAAACATGATTTTTAATGACTTTCTCTCTTTTTTGAAGTTTGACATGAAGAGCAGAAGTATAAGGCTTGACAAGGAGGATAATATGACTATTGATGGAGCCATATTAACTGCAGATAGTCATGGTGACAAATTTCAGTGTAACACCTCCCACAAGTTTACCTATTGTTTTGACCACCATAGTACAAGAGGATGCAACATCAACCTCATTACTCATGCAAATTGGGCTAGACACGTGTGGAATTTGAAGAAGGTGTTACACGAAAAATTTTCACCGAGACTTTCTGTAAACTGTGTGAGTCTATCACCACTCATACATACCTCCTTTGCAAGTCTTAAACCTCAGCTCTGCATATCAAGCTTTGAAAATGAGAGAAAGTTCTTAAAAATCTCTAAAACTCTGGTTTCACACTTTCTCTTAGCATTACCTGCGGTGCTGCACTCACTGGTCATGTTCCCTGCACACCTGGCTGCTCTGTATCTGCATGTATGTGTGCGAACCCCTGTAAAAGCTAAAAAGGCGCAAGTTTATTCTTAAAAACTCACCTTGAGTCAATTCGAGAAGCTTCTAGAGGGAATCTTGTGCTGGCAAGTTCGCTGCTTGAGGGTGCATGCATCCCATTCCTTAAGGAGCTAACCCCTTGATGTGAGGAGCTTATCCCCTTGAAGAAGGACTCTATCCCTTCAATGGTGGACCTGTAACCTCCTTCCTTTGCACTATAAAATGAAGCTTTGGGCTGGTTACTTGGGAGGTTGAAAGCTAAATATTTTTGAGGGTGAATGCTGCTGGAAATTAGTCTTCCTAATTGAGCTTTTGAGAGGAGAGATTACATACCTTTTGATCTCATTGGGAGGAGAGCGAGGCTTGTAAAAATAGAGGAGATTCCTGCCTAGACCCTGGGAAGAGCTTGTACAGCATCAAGACACCAAGGTTGTAAATTTCTTCTTTGTTAAATTTAATACAATCAAGTTTATTTTTCTCAATGAGCTGTGTTTAATGGTTTATTTCATAGACTCCTTGATCACTATGATGAACATGATGTATTATATTAGCTATGTAGGTGTTCTTTGATGTGTGCTTGTTTGTGTTTGCAATTTACTAAAAAGGAAACTCTTTGAAGCTGTTGGAGCAAGGCTGCCACAAACTAGCATTGGACTTAAGGTAGGGTCTAAAACACCTCTTAGTTTTTATTAATAAATTGAAATATGTTTAGAGAAAAGAAGATTTGCTTGTCCTGCTTGTTGTTAGATATCAATTGATACTAGGGAGATCGGTCTTGTCCGCAAGAACAATTTATCCGCTTAACAAATTGGCGACTCCACTGGGGACAGGATTTGATTGTTTAATTTTCCTTTATCTTTGATTTGAGAAACTTGATTTTTTGTTTCTGGTTTTTGCTTGATGTGTGTGGGATTGGATAGTTCTTAGGTCCTGGATTGATTTTTTATTTTTTTTAAAATTTTACGAGGACCGCCCGTTCTGTTTGAGTTACAGTGCGGACCTTTCCGCACTATTACTTTACTGCACAGAGCGGTACCGCAACTGGTTTTACTGGGAGCCTGCGGACCCTGTCAAAATTTTTCAAAATCTTAAATTTTTTTCGTCCAGTTAGGTTTAGGTTCTTTTATAGCTTTTAGTGTCTACCCAGATCTGCATGTGTCCTGTCAAAAAGCCTTGTTGATGAGTTTCTTTCAACAAATTCTTCATCTCATCAATCTTCATTGAGTTAATTGGGTGTTTTGAGTCTCTTTTTTGAGAAATTCTTAAGTTGATTTCCTTTGGTCATTACTTGGAGGTTTGTCTCAGTATTTTCACAATTTTGCATCTTTTTTCTTTTGTTTTTGGAAAAGGGGGGGCTAAATTGTGTATGAGTGTTAATCGCCTTTGACTTGCACTTGATTGGTTCTTAGATTACATTAGAATCATCTTGTGTTTGAGAATTCTCTTGCATAGATCACATTTGCTAAGTTAAAATTCTCATTTTCAGAATATGAATGAAAAATGTGCATAGATTACATTTGCATACTTTTCAAGTGAATTGTGCATAGATTACAATTGCATAGTTTACATTCTGAAAAATCAATTGTCGATATAGATAAGCTATCTTTGATTTGAATTTACATATTTTTATGCTTGTTTTTACCACACAAAATTAAAAATAAAAATAAAAAAAATGTTTTGGAATTGATTTGCATTAGTTTTTCTTGATGAAATTAGTGCATTAGAGAATTTGTTATATTTTCTCTTAGTGATCAATTTTTGCATTGTTGGAAGTGAATGGAAAATCTCTCCTTACTTTAGTTAGGATTCATATAATTTAAAAGATTACATTATCATATTCGATTGCATTAAGTTTTGGGTCGGGTCATAACACCATTGGTTTCATATCCGTTTACCCTTTTGAGTAATAACAACCTAAATAACACAGTGCTTAATTAAAATTCTTCTAGTAATTTTTACATTTTTAGGGCTCTTTCCACCAATCTAGCTTAGGCTAGTGTCTTGGAATAGGTTTTAGTTAACTCTCCAAGACAGTAAAACAAACAAGTAGTCGATCTTGCGGTAGGAAAAATTCCAATTGTTGCATGTATTCTCTGGGAAGCTCCTCCTAAAGGAGTCAAGCACGAGATCATATCTGAACCAGTGAGGTAATCAATCCTTCCTCATTAGGAACGATAGGAGATATACACGTATTAAAAACGGTAAACCTCAAATTGATCATTGTCGAGGAGCCTAGGGTCACTTGTTGGTAAACCTTGGATTATGTCAAGGAGCCTTCAAGGGGATTGGCTTTGTTACTTTTCCCTTGCGTGTGTATCAGATCATAGATTGTTCCCCCATGTATATTTGTTTCTGTTGGTAACCTTAGTGGCCATAATCTATAGGATTCTTTCTTAAGGTGACGGTGGAGGACATGAAACTGGATGTCATGAGCATAGTTCCTTGTCTTGTGTCAAGCTCGTTAAAAAATGAAATAAGGAGTCTTGAGGAAAGTTCCTATTACTGAGTCAACCTCGTTAAAAAATGAATCAGGTATGAGGATAGTTCTTTTCCTGTGTCAACCTCATTAAAAAATGAATCAGTAGGTTATATAGGTAGATAGTAAAGAGTAGGTTGCGAGGATAGTTTGTTCCTATTTCAACCTCTTTAAAAAATGAAATTGGATGTCATGAGCATAGTTCCTTGTCTTGTGTCAAGCTCGTTAAAAAATGAAACAAAGAGTCTCGAGGAAAGTTCTTGTTACTGAGTTGACCTCGTTAAAGAATGAATCAGGCATGAGGACAGTTCTTTTCCTGTGTCAACCTCATTAAAAAAAATGAATTAGTAGGTTATATAGGTAGTTAGGTTATATAGGTAGATTGTAGAAACTAGGTCGCGAGAATAGTTTGTTCCCGTCTCAACCTCTTTAAAAAATGAAACTGGATGTCATGAGCGTAGTTCCTTGTCTTGTGTCAAGGTCGTTAAAAAATGAAACAAGGATTCTGGAGCATAGTTCCTTGTCTTGTGTCAAGCTCGTTAAAAAATGAATCAAGGATTTTAGAGCATAGTTCCTTGTCATGAGTCAAGCTCGTTAAAAAATGAATCAAGGATTTTGGAGCATTCCTTGTCTTGAGTCAAGCTCGTTAACAAATGAATCAAGGATTTTAGAGCATAGTTCCTTGTCTTGTGTCAAGCTTGTTTCAAACATGAAACAAGGATTTTGAGGATAGTTCTTTTCTTGTGTCAACCTCTTCAAAAATGAAACAACTCCCTTTTCGAGTCATGTCTTAAAGTAAACCTTCATTTCATCCACTTGGTTTAATGCAATGAAGCTTGGGGGGCATGTACCTTGCTTTGCATCGTTATGCTGGGGGCATACGAACTTATAACAAGCATAGTTTTTCGTTTCAAGCTTGTATAAACATGAAACTGAATCCAAACAAAGTTCTCTTTGGTTCAAGCTTGTGTAAAAATGAACTCACACCCATTTTACATCTCGTGGCACCTGGCCGCTCTGTATCTGGATGTATGGGTGCGAACCCCTGTAAAAGTTAAGAAGGCGCAATTTTGTTCTTAAAAACTCACTTTGAGTCACTTCTGGAAGCTTCTAGAAGGAATCTTGCGTTGACAAGTTCGCTCCTTGAGGGTGCATGCATCCCATTCCTTAAGGAGATAACCCCTTGATGTGAGGAGCTTATCCCCTTGAAGAAGGACTCTATCCCTTCAATGGTGGACCTGTAACCTCCTTCCTTTGCACTATAAAATGATGGTTACTTGGGAGGTTGAAAGCTAAATATTTTTGAGGGTAAATGCTGCTGGAACTTAGTCTTCCTAATTGAGCTTTTGAGAGGAGAGATTACATACCTTTTGATATCATTGGGAGGAGAGTGAGGCTTGTCAAAATAGAGGAGATTCCTGCTTGGACCTTGGGAAGAGCTTGTACAACATCAAGGCACCAAGGTTGTAAAGTTCTTCTTTGTTAAAGTTAATACAATCAAGTTCATTTTTCTCAATGAGCTATGTTGAATGGTTTATTTCATAGACTCCTTGATCACTATGATGAACATGATTTATTATATTAGCTATGCAGGTGTCCTTTGATGTGTGCTTGTTTGTGTTTGCAGATTACTAAAAAGGAAACTCTTTGAAGCTGTTGGAGCAAGGCCGCCACAAACTAGCGTTGGACTTAAGGTAGGTATAAAACACCTCTTATTTTTATTAATAAATCGAAATATGTTTAGAGAAAAGTAGATTTTATTGTCCTGCTTATTGCTAGATATCAATTGATACTAGGGAGATCGGTCTTGTCCGCAGGAATGATTTATCCGCTTAACAGAAGGCTAAAAAAGGTCCAAAACCATAACTCTAGTTGAGAGTTGAAGGAATTAAACCTTACCACCTAGTTGCTTATGACACTATGTTAATTATTTAGCTACTAGGAGGAGTAAGGCTTCCATTCTATGTTATTATATTTTGTTCCATAGTTGAGAAAAGCAACTAGGAATGGGAAGTTAGAGAATATAATAGAGGGGGTTAAGGTTCTATAGTAGCCTTACGGGTCATAGTCTTGGGTAAGTGCATGGAGAGTGCCTCTTCCTTCATACTTGCATATTTCCATACCAAAGAAAAGAGAGAAAATCAACCTTACCTTCTAGATAGGATTTCTCTCGTAAGGGTTTCCCAGTGTAAAACTTGTGTCTATTGTGGATAGTGCATGTGTGTATTTCTTTATGTTCTCTATTTCTCACATTTCAACTATTTTATTCATTTAAGTAGAAATTAAACTATTAAAGAATCTAAAATTTAAAGGGGAATTAACCTTCATAGTATACATTTTAGTTATTTTATCCAATATTTTATGATGAATTATTACAATGGCATAATAATTATGGTTTACAGATCATATTGGTATCATTGCGAATTCCTTTCAAGTATTGTGTGGGAAGTTGTAGGGATTCAAGGATTGATTTAAGAAGAAATTCAGAGAAACATAGCCACGACAGATGAGTTTATTCATAATAACCCTCAAGATCCAGTAGAAGAGAGATCTGCAAGGTTGGAAACACAAGTTATTGAAAGAAATCACAATGTGAAGCTCCTCATAGTGGCTCTTCTGAGAAAGCCTGAACCATTCAGAAAGTTCATAGATTCTAACATAGAGATCAGATTAAAGAGGGAATTCGGAGATAATGAATACCCAAAAAATAAGTCAAGGCAAGAACCTGAGAAGGAGAATTTGAGTTCCAATGCCATTAACCTTTCACAAACCTTATTCAAGATGGAAGCAAAAGTGGACATAAATCCAGAACAAGGTGGGATTGATGCATTAAAACTAGATCATTAGTTGCAGCAACTAGAAATTTATTTTAGCATTCACCATATAGATGAAGAATTGTTAAGCCCCGGAAAATCCCTATGCTAAACCTATAACCAGCAATGTCTATTTTTTCTGAACATTAGGAAAGGAGAACATCTCAGTAGCCTAGGATACAAATTTTGACCTATGAGAGAATTAAGTAATTAAAAATTGGCAAAAGAAAAAGAAATATTACAAGTCGTCCACATGGGGTAGCTCAAGCGGCAGTGGCCGTGGAAATGAAGTCTCACCGAACCGGAAGTCTTGGGTTCAAATCTTGGGCTACCCTTCCCCTGTAGTGGGGTATGTAATGGACATGAAAATCAGAGAGTCCTACCAAAGCTTAGAAAAAAAAGAAAGAAATATTACAAGTCACTTTACCAAAAAAAGGAAAAACTATTGGAATCACGATTTTCATTACACCAAAAACCCGCAGGTGTTAGTAAACGGACACATTGCCAGAGTTAACGGATCCTCGTGAGGTGGTTCAGCACATGTCACTAAACACACGAGGAGCACTGTATTATCCAATTCCCAACAACAATTGTTGGCATTATGATGCACGTGTTGTACTTGATGGCAACTCACTTGTAACAAAACAAGTAAATGGTAACTAGATGAATCTATAGGTCAGATCAGAGGTGACAGAATGATGGAACAAAGATATCAGAGAAGAACATAATGATGTAACATAATAATGGGTCAAAGGTTTACATATCAGAATTAGAAGCTTGATATCTTGATACAGGAAATTGTTGGTATTATGAATTAGGAGTTGTCCTTGATAGCAATCTACCTGATGAGTTTTCCTTCATGACAACCTATTTGATGAATGGAATACTTGATAAAGGTATAAAAAAAAATGCGACAAAATGCATGGAAGTTGTGTTTACATATGTGATGAAATGCAGGGCAGTTTAGAGGAATCAGTTCAAAAGTGATGTATTATGGCAACTCACATTGTAACAGGTCTATTAAGAGGTAACAGAGTAATGGAACAAAAGAATAGGATGATGGGACAAAGGATTACATATCAGAATCAAGAAATTAAGGAAAGAGATTGGTTTATGTTGTATACGTTGATTACCCTAGTCCAAGTAGCGTATACATGAAAGTACACAAAATAACAAGAGCGTATACATATGCACACAATTTCACAGAAGGAAAAGCGCGTATGGGATGGAAAATTAAGTTTAAAGAATACCAGGGATTCCTACCAAGGTATTGGCCCATAGTAACGAACGCGAAAAATAATATTGAACCTGTCAAAGAATACTATTGGCATAAATATGGTTTTGACTCGAGGTATTGAAAAAGTTTAAAACTATATAAGAAAGTGAAGCTCAAAGTGTGAGGGTGTGCAAGTGATGAAAATATTATGAAGAGTTAGATCAAAAGCAAATATGCATGCTATGGGTTATTGATGTTTTGCTTGATCTGAACTAAGTATGCACCTGAGTTTTTGATGATGGATGAGATCTAATGATGGATCAGGATCATGAGACCTGAAATGACTTATCATTGTATGATATGATAATTGATAGGCTAGATCTAAGTGCTAATACATTTTTTATCATTTAAATGCTATGATCTGGGTATATCTGAAGTCTTGAAAAGCTGTGAAGTTATAAGTCATTATTTGCAGATCTATACGCAGGTTCGCCTCAGTGAAGGTGCATATACACGTGGGTTCGGCACTTCCAAGTAGCGTATGCAGAGGAAGGGCTTGTTGTTCAGAAATGACTTATCTATCTTATCAATTTTGTTGTTTTACTGTTGTTTATCAATGATGTCTTCATTAGATCTGAAGTAAAATTGATTGTATAAAGAGATTGAGTCTGGTTGACTGATTGATTGAGTAAGAAGGTTTAACCTTACTTCTATCTATTTAGAACTCTGTAATATGACAGTAGATTTTCAGAATATATTTGGGTAGTACAATTTTGGTTCAAAAGTTTTATGATTCAGTATATTTATATGTATACGCAGGCTGGGTTACAGAAAGTAGCGTATACATGCAGATTGTCCTCATTGAAGTAGCGTATACATTCTGACATATGATTTTTGAAGTTGCAATTGGTTCTAGTTGTTGATGCAGTGTTCTGGGTTCAACTCTGTGTTTTGATGATAGTGATCTGACTGTTCAGGATGATTGATTGTTCTTTGCTTCAGAGTTGATGGATTTCAGTGATTGATTGATGTAGCTGTATTTGATGGTTGTATTACAGTTATGGTGATTGATTTTGAGCTTCAATGTTGCTGATGGGTCCAGTATGAAATTTTTATGAAACATGGATTTCATATTGTGTTGATGTGTACCAAGAGTATCCAGTTTGAAATTTATGAAACTTGGTCCCTGGATAAAGAGTGAAGGTGGTAGCCTTATGTAGGCCTGTGCCTACATACTGGTAAACATATAAGGCAATACAAGAGCTATGGGGTTGTAGCTCCCTTCCAGTAGAAGCTGGAGAACTAGTGAAGGTTGTAGCCTTCTATAGGCCGGTGCCTACATACTGGTAAAAATATCCCTCAGTACAAGAGCTAGGGGGTTGGAGCTCCCTTCCAGTATAAGCTGGAGAATGAGAGAAGGTTGCGACCTTCTGCAGGTGGGTGCTTGCGACCTAGTATGATTCTGACCAGTACAAGATTGTAAACGACTTTTTATTTATATTAAAAAGAAGACATAGACGACAACAATAGGTGGTTTTCTCCCGCATTGGGTTTCCACCTTAAATCTTTGTGTTCATGTGTGTTGCTTATGTGTGAAGGTTTATTTCTTTTAGAAATTTTGAATATAACTACATATGTTTTTAAGTTCTTTTAATTTTTGGGGATTAATAGTTACTAGATGGCTTGATTCCTTTGTAATGGAGTTTGTGTTCTGTTTGTAGTCTCTCTCTATAAGGTATAGTAGAAATACCTTGGTACTATGGAGTATTTTAAGGTTTTATAAAGGTTTGTGTCTATTCTGAGACAATGAGTGTTATGCCATGACAAGTATATGGTTTATCTTACCTGCCAAACCTATGAAGTACTGTATGTGTGAGAGTAGACTTGTCATCCCCTTAACTAGGAAAATCCTTGGATAGTTGTAGTATGAAATCCATGTGTATGTATGTAACTATGCTTGATCTTGCATGGATGCTAGAGGTAATTTCTTGTTGAATGATTCTAAGACAAGATATTTAGTATCTGTTGTGTGAAATGTAAGTTGCTAAGTCATGTACATGGAGTATTAGTGAATAGATCTCCCAATGAATATGAATATATTCTATAGATAATAAAAGCCTATAGAATTAGTTTGGCTGGATGTTCAATCATGAATAGACTAGTGTAAGATCAAGAAGAAACTCATTTCTTTCATATATCTAAGGGATTTGGTATAAGACATGAAGTTATTAAAGACCAATGAAAGAAGCCAATTTCCTATGTGACTATCAAATCTATAATGATATTTATATAAAGTGTGTTGTTTGTTTAATATGTTTGTTTGACTTGATGTAGTCGAGAAATATTAAATGACATCTTGACTTCTAAGCTCCTGTAGTTTGAAGGGCTGGAATGTGTTCTCGCTAGCAAAGAAGAAAGAGAATGGTTTTGAAAGGCTAGGATGTCTCTTAGCAATGCACAAAGAAATCATAAAAGAAAAGCTAATGAAAGTCTAGGTCAAGCCCTTACAAGATGAAGGCATTTTTTTTTTTTGTCTAGCCACAATTAGATTGGTGACATGAAAACCTTAGAATGAGTTTGAGCAAGAAATGGACTAATGATATTTGGTAACCCTAATTCTTGGAATAATAGAAATAACGGTTTTTGAAGTTGCAGGTAATATTACATGAAGTCCAAGAGCAAGAGGGTGAAATATTCTCTTGAAGAGATAAGTATCATGTATTTATTATGTTTATTGATGTTTTGGATACTTTCTTTTCGTATAAGATGATATGAAAGAATGAGACATGTTTAGAATACTTTCCTGAAAGATTTCTATAGTGAATAAGGCTAGTTGAAAGGTCTTGGTTATATGAAGGAAAGTTTCAAAAGAGTTCTTCTAGTAAGAGAGAGACGTTCATGATGAACCCTTTATGATGCATTAATTTGATATGTCTCTAACAGATATAGTACCCATGTGGTATAGACATTGATCTCATTGTTTGACATAAAGGATATTTGAATGGTTTGATATGAAATTGAGGCTTTGTAGAAGTATGATGGGACATTCTATTCTCTTGATTGAATAATGGATGTTGTACTTATTGAGATTTAGTTTCAATTGTACATGGAGTCAATATCCGATGAAAAGCCTAGTTGATTGATGGTTTTTGATGCATCAAATGAAGACGTGAGAAGCAAGATGGCTCCTAGAAAACTATTTGATGGACAAGATGTGTTGTATTCGACTTTGAGGTTTTCAAAGAGAACTAAGTCAAGGCACCTTATGTTTTAGGTTAATATGTGACTTGAAGACGAGAAGCTATGATCTCCATAGATAGCTTCTAGAACAAGCTATGGGCTTGTGAATATCTCCTCCCATGTTAAGAGGGAATGAGGGTGTTTCTCTTCCTAGATTGAGAGGGAGTGATGATATAACTCCTCTCATGTTGAGAGGTAATGAGTATGGTGATCCTCCCAGGATAAGAGGGAGTGATTTTGTTCTCCCTGTGTCATGTACTAGGCCAGGAATAACTGCCACAAGTCTAGTGCATGCATCACGGATAGGGAGAATGAGAGATTGGATAAGCATTCTTGAGTCATGTTCGATGACAGATTAGAATTAATATCCTAAGTCAAGTACATGGATTTGGATAAAGAATGGTACAGTGGATAGATATTTTTGTGAGTGAAATGGTCTAGTGGAGGACATACTCTAGATATGATAGGTGGATTATGTGCCTCAGAGGATTGGTATGGTGTTCCATGGAATGCCTCCCAACATTGCGTTTTTTTATCTAGTGGAGAATATAGAGTTTGATATGTTATCTGATGTTTCCAAGGCCTTATTCATTAGAGAATATTGGTTATGGTGATACATATGTATGAGAGACATTTCAATATCCATTTATTATATTTGAATCACTTCTATGAGATAATTTACTGAAGTTGTACAAAGTTGAGGAAAAGGACGAAGTAGAGAATGGTTGAACTATAGCATTTTGACAAAATTTGAAGCTGCTTAGCTAAGATTTGCTTAAAGAGGTTTGACAAGATTTGACTAAGAATTGGGAGGCCTGGTTTGAGGAGGGTTTGACTTGATCTTGGGTAGGATTGACTTTGATATTGCTCATTGGTATAAGGAAGGATTTCTGGGTTTTCCCCCTAGGTGGGGTTTTTCCTTGGCTTGGAGCCTAATTTCTTTTGCCTTGTATACTATGTGTCACGTGGAATGAGTCGATCTTGCGGACAAGATAGACCTTCCTAGAATCTAAAGAATACCTAATGACAAGCAAACCAACCAGACACTATCTTTCTCTAAATATGCTTTTATAAATAATGGCAAACAAGTGTGTTTAAGGCCTACCTTATGTCCAACGCAAGTTTGGGGATGCCCTCGCTCCTTCGATCCAAATGAGCTCCTTTATCGCGAACCTGCAAACACAAACAAGGCAAACAAATTAAATAGCACCTGAAAAGCCAATATCATAAAACATATTTAACATGAAAGTCAAGGAGTCCATGAAACAAATAACATGAGATACTTGTTTCGAAAAATGAGTCTGATTGTATTAATTCAAAAGAAGAAGAACTTTACAACCTTTGCCTTGACGCTGTACAAGCTCCTCCCAGGGTCCAACAAGAAGTCTCCTCTACTTTGAAAAGTTTCACTCACTCCCCAATGAAGCCAAAAAGGTATGTGATCTCTCCTCTTAAGCTCAACTAGGAAGTCTTGATTTCACCAGCATTTACCCTCAAAAATGTTCAGCTTCTAACCTCCCTAGCCACTAACCCAATGCCTCAATTTATAGTGCGATGGAGGGAAGTTACTAGGTCCTCCTTCAAAGGGATAGAATCCTCCTTCAAAGGGATAGCTCCTCCTAACAAGGGATTAGCTCCTTCTCTTTAACCACCTTGGAGCGAACAATCCACGTCAAATTCCTTCTAGAATCATCTAGAATTAACCCAAAGTGAGTTTTTTAAGATAAAAATTGCACCTTTTGACTTTCACAGGGGTACGCACCCTCCCCTTTACAGACAGAGTGTATAAGTACGCAGGTAATATGAACAAAGGGTGCGGGCCCGCAGGCAAAAGTGAGAGAAAGTGCGGAACCAGAGTTACATTGTTTTTTGATGTCTTTCTCTCGTTTCCAAAGCTTATTTTGAAGAGCTGAGGTCTGAGACTTGCTTAGGAGGCTGGTATAGGTGGTGATAGACCCATACTGGCTGCAAATAATCAAGGTGACGATATTTTTGTGTAACAGATTGCCCCCTAAAGTGCGAAGTCTGTAGTAGATGAGGATTTCATTTATCATTTAGGAAGAGTGAAGTACTTTATCATTTCGAGGATCATCTCACGGAGAGCCCAGTTGGAACCTGTAAAAACATTCAATGTAAAATATATATATGAGATCATATCATTGTTGAGGTAGGTATTCCCATGCTCAGATAAAAACTGACTAAAAAACACTAACTACTGCTCTGATATAGGAATGATCTTGTAACACATCATAAGTATAGACACATGTGGACACAGTATGGACGCAGCCATTTGTTTATGAATAGTCCATAGTATAATGAATACAAAATTCCTCGCAGCCTGGATGGTGGAAACTAGATCCAGGGTCTTCATTTCTACTTCCCGAAGCAGTACGATTCCATCCATGTGAATGAATGTGTCGAAGTTAAACATGGTAGAAACCGCTTGATTACCAGTCAATGATGTAAACTGTTAACAAGCGTGAGAGAAACCACCAATAATGACAATGGCTCTCAAAGTACTCAGTACAATCCATGAGATGTGATAAGATGTGTTGATGTCGAACATGTCATGGAATTCTTTGATTGAAAGTCAATGATGCAAACTGTCGTCAAAGGTGAGAAACCTGCCATTGAGGCATGCAGATCTCAAGGTACTGACGATTTCTAGATCATCTTTCTAGATAATGAGTTGAAGTCGATAGAAAGCGATTCGCCGTAGGCAAGCCCACAACATGAAATCATAGATCAAGTTGAAAAAATTTAGTTGCAAGGACTGACTCAGGGATGGTCAAGATGGACGACAGACATTTTGCAGATGAATGGCTTATTTGCACTGATCTCTTGAACACATAACGACACGACAGATGGTTTGGTGACAATTGACCCAAAGTTAATACCCAGAAATCGGCTGAAGACTTTCAATGTGGTTTGATCAACTGTTAGGCAAAGGATTTCCCAACCCAAGTAAATGAAAGTGTCGTGTTCAAGAGTGGTTACAAAGTATGACAAACAGATTCATTTTTCTCTCTTTTTCCCCCACCATTTCTGGCAAGCTTGAGGAGGATAACATATGCTTGATTATAAGCTCACCCTTCGGGTGAGTCCAACTTAGTTTAAATTCGAACCCTAAGAAGGAGTGGTCCGTTCCTGTTTGTAATTGAACAGGTCCTTTACTGTCGAAATCTTAACGAGTCCAGTATAGGAGAAACTCGACGTTTTTCATTTTTAGAGAGTTTGAAAAAACTTAAGAAGACTCCAGGGTTGACTTTTTCGTACATTTGTGTCTCCCAAGTCCGAAAAAGTATAAAATAATACTTGAGAGAACCGCTTGATCTTTTACGACCAAGGAGTACTTTTCGTAATTAGTGCCTTTGATCCGAAAAAGTAAAAAAGCGATCAATGACATGTCGTTTTATGACCAATATCGAATTTGAAACGACAAAAATCCGGCAATCTTTTCGTGTTTTTACGGTCAGAAAAGCGCTGTAAGAGGACCGTTTTTTTAGTTTCGTTTTAACGAGCTTAAAAGAAAAACTCGACAATCTTTTCATGTTTTAGGAGTCAGAAAAGAGCTTAAAGGTGACTCTAAGGTTTCACTTTTT
>APFE030551799.1:193279-219826 GCA_000404065.3 Pinus taeda | reverse complement strand
GATTGTAAGTTACAAAAGTACATAGTAAAGAAACACACTTTACCTAACTCTATACTAGACCAAGTTATACTTAAATATATTCCTATGTGTCAGAATATCCTAACAATGGAGACATAGATACACAAGTCGCTTAGCCGGAAAATGATCTTAATAAGGGACATGACATCCAAATACCCATTATCCAACAGGACCCTGGAATAGAAATCTGGAATATGAATTTTGATGGCTCATGTGGTAAAACAGGGTCAGCACCAGAAGTCTGGCTGTACAATTCAAAAAATAATAAGGCTGAAGGTCATTCTTACAAATTGAATTTTCTATGTCATAGGCTTGAAATTGCTTGAAAAAGTAGGTGCTAAAAGATTGTTTTTCCAAGGAGATTCAGAACTGATCATAAAACAAATTAAAGGACAATGTTCTACAAAACATCCAATATTGAGAGAATATCGAAATGTTGTGATTGATTTTATCAAAATATTTGAAGAGAATGACCTTTCTGTTACCCCTAGGCTCCAGAATGTCCTAGCCAATGGTTTAGCATTTTTAGCCAGCACTTGCAAACTACCTCATCCCAATAAACAAATCACAGTTGAATTAAAACACCGTCCTTGTTAGGGTTTAATCCTAACCCCCTTATTTATGTAATAGGGTCGAGTCATAGTTATAGTTAGTTAAAGAGTCAATAAAGCCCATATTAATAATTGTAAGTGGTTGATCCACATTTAAAGAAGGGACCACAGTTAGTTGCAAATGGGCCATGGTATTAACAAGAACCATGAAACTGACCCATGGTATTGCATGTATGAATCCTATATAAAGGATAGAGACTCCCCTTGAGGAGTGTCGTGTCTTATTTTGTAATTGAGCCCAGCTCTATTGGAGGTTGCCCCCTCGAAGAGGTAAGTGAACATTGCTTTCCTTTATGAATAATAAAATACATGTTGTTATTTCTTATTGTTCTATGTTTCGGGTATATTTCTTCGCATATTTGGTATTCTAGTATGTTCTCACAGGTCAAAAGCATAACAAGTGGTATCAGAGCACTTTCCAGAGTCGGTGGGATCTCCATTTCTAGCAGATTTTGTTTTTGGCTAGAGACGTCTTCTGGCATCTTTAAACCATGAGATCTGTCGTTGAGCGTATAAACCTGCAGATTTGGGGAGGCATGTAAGCAGGAAATACAAGAGGTGGTCATGCTTGTTGGACTCCCTTGTAACCCCGGTGGGTACCCCTTCGAGTAGTAGCACATTAGACATAACCACATACGGATTGTCTTCCAGGTACCCTCCAAGTATATCGGAAGTCCCCTAGGTTCTCTTGAAACCTCACCATAGATAAACCGTTGGCCATATTGCTACTACAGTACACCGAGAACAACACTCGGGGAGATTACTCGCATGTACGATAGGGTAGTCGAGTTGTACAGACAAGGGTACGGTTGATCCTCCTTGGTTAGTACCCTGAAAGATTGGGCCGAGTACCACTGTCGGACCCTTATGTATATTGTGATTTATAGCACCTGACACTCCTTGAGACCATAGTTCCCTTATATCTCTCTAGATCACACATCATCTTTTCCAAATCAGATCTAGGAGGTTGGGTTCTGTCGCAGCCGCAACAATCAATTCCGCCATTCAGATCTACCAGAGCCGCCATTCAGATCTATTAGATCCACCAATAATATCTATCAGATCTACCATTCAGATCCAGTAGTTTGGGTTCTGTAGTATTCGCAACAATCAGACTCACCATTCAGATCTAGCAGTAGGGGTTCGATCACTACCACATTCCTACTCATATTCTGTAGTTGAGGGTTTCGCCGGCAGATATGACTATTTCTTTGGCTCCTATACCTGGGTGTGATTCTTGTAGGACATTGGGCAGAATTAACTTTTCTGGGAATTAGCTACTGCAGTATTCCTAAGTGAGGAGTAAAACTCCTCTCCTGGGATGCTTATAGGAGACTTAGCCCATAAGAATTAGGTTAATGGGTTGAGCAAGGTGGTACCATTTACTTGTTAGCGTCAAAATTTTGGTTGGTCCCAATTTTTTTTCATAGTAATGACAAGTGCACTGGATTTGTGCATGGCACAAACCAGAGCTCAAGCTATGGCCAATGAGAATATAAACACCCTTGAACAAAAGTTGGAGGCATTAAGGAAGCAGATCTAAACCTTAAATGACACAATCACAAAGGGCAAGTCGAGGGAACAATCAGAGGCATATGATTTTAATGAAAACCTTGAGGGCGAGTCTAGCCATTCTCTTCACTTCTATGGAAACCACCAATAGTCCCAACCTTGACCACCCAAGCTGGACATGTATAAATTTTATGGCTCCCATCCAGCCATATGGCTAGCACAAATGGAGAAGTATTTCACATTGAATCACATCAGAGATGATGCAACTAAGCTAAGTGTGGGAAGCTTGTACTTGGACCAAGAAAGATGGCGATGGTGGCAGTGGCATCAACGCTGCTATGCAAGGCCAATGACTTGGTAGATATTCTCAAAAGCCCTTTCTAACTGCTTTGACCATGAATCTAACTTTTTGGGTCATCTTACTAAGCTCTAACAGACAGGCACAGTGCAAGAATATATTAAAGCCTTTGAAGCATTAGCCTTCCGCATAGGAGGTCTAGTAGATGAATTCTACATGGAATGTTTTATCAGTGGTCTCAAAGATGCCATACAAGCCCACGTCCAAATGCAACACCCAGTCTCATGGCTGGCAGCTTGCAAGACATCTCGTGAAGTAGAATGCGTGTTAGTGGCCCAATCAACTCGTCCAAATTTCATAGCCAAGGGACGCCCCACCCAGGCTCTGAGCACTACACAAACACTTAAGGTTCAAAAGGTGTCACTAGTGGAAATGGTGGAAAGAAGAAAGCAAGGATTGTGTTACTACTATGATGAGAAATACTCCCTGGGGCATAAATGCAAGGAACCCAATTCTTTCAAATTGATGCTCCTGATCACAGTTCATATGAGGAATCCCCATCATTTGAGGGACCAAAGGAGGAAGATGAGGACAACTAGCCAGACAATGAGCTCCCAGCTACACCTGAAGAACCAGTTATCTCGCTTCATGCTTTGGAAGGAATTTCGTCTCCCCAAACTCTCAAAATCGGAGGTTTTATTAAACATCGCCTTATAGCAATCTTGATTGATAGTGGCAGTACATATAACGTTTTCCATCAAAGAGTCACTAAAGCAGTGCATTGTTTTGTCAGAGCAATCTCTAATTTCCAAGTCCAGATTGCTAATGGGGGGACAATGAAATGTGAAGGCCACTGTGAAAATGTCAAACTTCAAATGGGGGATTATCACATAAAGACCCACATGTTTGCCACCAACATGGGTGGGTGTGACATTGTCTTGGGTGCTGAATGGCTCCACACACTCGGTCCAATCACAATGGATTTCCAGGAGTTATATATGAGCTTTAAGCATAATAACCACACACATACCTCCGCGGACTCCAGGCAGGTGCTCTAATGAGCCTCATAAATGGGTAATTATATGGGCTCATTTTACCTCCTAGCCTAGTCAAATCAACCATTCTCTTAGCTTATTGTATGATTTTCTGATTATATTTATGCTTATAGAGTGAGTTGGATTAGTTATTATGCCATGTGGTATAACATGTATTTAATGCAGATTATCGATGGATTTTGAGGTCAAGGTCAAGGAGTTAATGGCCAAACTGTAGCAATAACTCGAAGTAGACAAAGGAGAGGACTTATAGGAGGGAATCACCCTCATTTATTTCTCCTCACTTTGAATTCCCCTTCATTCAACTTGGAGTACAAGCAGCCAAATCATGCACTAAGGAGGTATCCGAGCAAGTGGAAGATGATTGATAATTATCTCGAGTTTTGGGAGCCAAGCCTCCCAGATTTTAAGGAATCTGTTGGTAGCTTCAAATATATAAGTAGAGAGGCCTAGGGATTCACTAGGGTTAGATTTTTTGCTTATGTAAACTCTGCTCAAACTTCAAGCTTATTATCTTGTGACAGTTTCATGTAATCTTGCTATTTTTTGATAATGAAGATGGAATCCTTATTGAGCTAGCACTGAGTTACCTTAGAGGGCTGAAGCTCTTGGGTTAGGGCGCAATCTAAGCAGCCAAGCTTCTCTTTACTTGTACTTGTATGTTTACTTTAGTTTGTAGATTAATTTTCTCTTAGATGTATTTCTTTTATGGTTAAGAATAGGTTGCTTTTGATGATTTAGTAGTTTGATTCCATTTGTGCTTTATGTAGTAGGTTAAGCAGTGATTAGAAAAGATTAAAAAGGCTAGCAATAGTGCCTTGCCTCTCTTCTCCCCTCTGGGACCATGATTTGAGGCAAAGACTCTCTTGCTGCCCCAAAAACACAGATTTTCCTCATTCATAGGACTTCTAGTGTTTGCAGCTCTTTAGTAGCTTAATAGTCTAGTTTTTCTTTGCTTTAGATCTCCTTCATCATGTTCACTTCCTTATTTACAATAGTCCTCTTTCATGCTTTCCTTTCTTGCAGAATTTCTCAACATTTCCTCTCATACATTATATTTTAGGTCATTTTAATGCAAAACTCTGTTTTTTTAGATGCACTCATTTCATTGTTTGCTTGACCTTTTTGGTTGACTGTCAGTTTCTATGCAGCAGATATATTCCAGTAGTAGGCTAGCTTACCAGCAATCACACCCTCCATCTGATCCATGCCCTATAGGTCTCCCAAACCTCACCTCAATTCTGCCCTAGTTTCCTTCATTTTTCATAGAACTTTTTCCTCTATGCTTGAGCAAACCCAATCATATTTCTCTCTCCTGGTGGTTCATGGTAGACCTTAGGCACCCTAACACCTCACCCCAACATTCAACCACATTTTCCACCCACTCTCACTCCCTCAAAATAGCGGAAATTTCTCTCGGCCTCCTCTTGTAGGCCTCTTATAGTTTCCTTGTTTTCCTCCTGTAGTTTCCTTGTGTCCTCTTGTAGTTTTTCCTGTAGGATTTGTTTTGAAGGCTGAGTGCAGGAAAAGCCTCCAAAAGGCCACCTAAGACCGCCTAAGACCCATCCACACCATCCTACATCTTCCCAAGCTCCAAAACTACCCTCTAATGCCACCTGTTCGCTGCCACACTCACACATAATAAATTAGATGCATGATTAAATTCACATAAAAACACATAAAAATCCAAAAATATGTTTTTTTCTTATTTACTTCCAGAAATAGCTTGGTTAGATGTTGTTTTCTTTATTTAGTAGGTAATGGCATTGATTTCATGGTTTTCATAGTGTTTTTGGCAAAAGTAGAATTAGCTTGTTAATTAGGGTTTACTAGGTCTTGCTTTACATTCCAATCTTTTTCCTTTCTGCAATTAGAATAGATTCTATAGAGTAATATTTCTTTATTTCATCACACATAGAGATTCTTTTGAAATTTATAGAAGTTGGCTTGAGCTCCTAGTGATCTTGCGCCGGCTGACCAAGTGACAACTTGCAGTGAAAACTAGTACTTGTGCATACAACACCGATGCTCCCAAGTTTGTTACGAACTAACAAGTTAATAAAAGTAAAGTTGGCAGCCCAGGATTTGTAGCATTCTTGTTGCAATACTGGTGTTCACCACTTTTTTGCGTCATTGCTAGGGAAGCATCAGAGTATTTTGTGATTACTGCTTTCTTCTATTTCCTATTGCAACATTCTGCTAATAGTTTATTTTGGAAAAATTAGACTAGTCATTTCTTTTCTTTCAAGTTCTGCATTTCCTTGCTTTCCTCTTCATTTTTACAAATTTCATTTCGGCAAAAGTAGACTAGTCATTTATTTTCTTTCAGTTCTATCTTTTCTTGCTTTCCTTTTCAATTCTACAAATTTCCATTCAGCAAGTTCATTTCAACTAGTTACACTTTGTTTTGTTCAATCACAATTTCAATTTATGCAGGTACTATTATTGTGGGGAAAAAACAAAAAACCAACCAAAAAGTTTTCCTTTCATGCCTCGTAGGAATAGATATAACTTAGGAAAATTTTTTCCCAACACCCCCACTTCTTCACATAGCCAACCTTCTCTCTTCTTCGGTGACTACAATCAAGAAGAACCCTTAGGTGAACAACCATAAATATTTGAAGAACCTATAGGGGAAGAAGAAGAAGAAAACATTTCTCTCGAGCTAATGGTTGAAAATAGAAATTCTAGGGGAAATGGAGAAAGAATAGAGGGTACCTTTCCCATTCAGGAGACCAATGCGGACACCAAAATGAAAAATATAAGTCCTTTAGCCATACCTCACTTCCATGGCCTGACTACAGAAGATCCTGACACCTTGTTTGATTTTGCTGTCATCTGTTGAACTTATGACTATGCAGAAGACGAGAAAAAGTTGAAACTGTTCCCTTCTACTCTCAAGGACGCAACATTGCACTGGTTCATGGGATTACTTAGCAATAACATCATAACTTGGGCTCAGATGCAGAAAGCCTATAACAACAAGTATCGGGACTATTGTAGGTCAAAAGATACTAAAGAAGAAATCTTTTGAATGACCATGGGGAATGATGAGTCCTTGGAAGACTACGAAGAGAGGTTCCAGCTCAATTACAAAAGGGTCGGGTGTACACTTGACCGTGAGTCTCTAAAGTTGGTCTTGCTTAGTGGAATTCGGGAAGACCTTTTAGACACCCTCCATCTCCTGGCTGGGGGAGACATTTACCAACTATCTATGAGGACATAAAGACTGTTTTTAGAAACCATTCTAGAGAAGCCAGAAAGAAAGGTCGTGGGGTCAACCTATAGCCAGTACCTCTTCTTTCAATTCATCCATTAAAGGGGAAATTGGAAGCATGCTTGAAGACTTAAAGATTGAGATACTGTAGACTCTTACCATGCAAATGGATACCTTACATATCAAAAGAAAACAAGAGGAAGCAGAGAGGGATTTGGCCATTTTTTGGCAGGCATCCTAGGAATGAATGCCCATTGAACTCTATAGAGGCCTGTTCAGTCTGTGAAGAAAATCATTCTATAGATAAGTTCCCTTCCTTGCCTGGTCTTAAAGCTGTATACCAAGGGGCCGAAGGAGGCACTGAACATATCTATTACATAAACCAAAGGAGGTTGCCTGGACCTAGACCACACCAGCAGGGGATGCAAGGGACATCATAGGCATACTACAACCCTAACCAAGTCACCTCCATACCTTCTTAGGGTCCCCCTGCTCATCCTTCCTGGTCCACGCCTCCTCCTTGGTCCTTCACATCTCAATATCATGCCAAACTAGCCACTCATTCATTTCAACCCTATGCTTAGCCGCAACCTCAGTGGAATACACCTCCTTAGGGGTGGAGGCCCCAATACAAATCTCTTTCTGCTCTTTTGCCTCCACCACCTGCCCAAACACAACCGTTACCTTCTGCTCCACCAAAGCAACCCCAAATGCCTACCTAGCCAAATCCGAACAAGAACAACAGGCAGGCTCAATAAGTGTGTAGTGGGGAACCATCATGCCTAACTTATGTTGTGGAGATTCAAGAAATCAACTTGCAATCTGGGAAAGTTCTCCCAGATAGCCAGCCTCCACCCATGGAGGTTGAGGAAGATAAAGAGGAAAGCTAACCTAAAGCAAATCCACCCTTTCCTAAGAGGCTATCCATGACAATCTAGCCTACCCCAAAAAATACTAAACTCCTGGGAGAATTGAAACATTTATGTGTGAATATACCACTTCTCTAAGCCATAAAAGATCTACCTATCTATAATAGGTTGATCAAAGAGAAGTTCTTTAGGCATCCAGGAAGGTGCAAGAGAGATACCCCAACCATCAATGTCATAGGACAACTGTCTGACCTGATGTTGGGACAAATAATTTGTCAAAAATATTTGGACCCTAGAAGACCAATAGTTGATGTCGACATTAGTGGAAAAATGGTCCCACATACCTTGATTGATCTAGGAGTTTCCATTAATGTGATGACAAAGAACAAAATGCTCAAACTTAACCTCCAGGGCTCCTTAAGGAAGACCATGACAGTGTTGCAGTTAGCAGACCACTCCATAGTGACCCCTAAGGAGATTGTGGAAGATATGATGGTCTCCACTGATTCTTGGGAATACTTCTTTCCGAGTCAAAAATATAGAGTTTGGCCTAGAAAGAACATTGAAAATCAATCCATCCCTATCTACTTCCCAGGAGAAGGAGCTATGCAACCTACTGAGAAAACATCTAGATGCCTTCGCATGGAGTTATAAGGAGATGAAGGGAGTGCACCCTTCAGTATGTACTCATCATATATACATCAAGGAAGATCGCAAACTAGTCAGGCAACCTCAAAGGAGGATGAACCCAACACTTAAAGATATTGTTAAGGAAGAACTGCAGAAATTGCTTGATTCAAGATTTGTCTATCCCATTTCTGACAATGAATGGGTCTCTCCTTTGGTGCTAGTGCCAAAGAAAAATGGTATATGGAGAATCTATGTTGACTATTGGGAATTGAACAAAGCCACTAAAAAGGACCACTTTCATTACCTTTCATAGATCAAGTGTTAGATGGTTTGGCAGGGAAAACGTTTTTCTCCTTCCTAGATGGGTTTAACGGGTATAATTAGATTCAAATTAGCCTGAAAGAACAAGATAAGACCACTTTCACTTGTCCATGGGATACCTTTGCATACCGAGTCCTTCCTTTTGGTTTGTGCAAAGCTCCATCCACTTTCCAAAGAGTGGTATTGAGTATATTTTCTGAATTGGTTCATGATGCAATAAAAATATACATGGATGATTTTATGGCTCTGACTTTTAGGAAGCCTTATGTAACCTAGGAAAAGTTATAGATAAGTGTATTGAGATGAACCTGTCTCTCAGTTTGGAAAAATGTGAATTTTTAATGGCTGAAGGGACCGTGCTAGGTCATGCAATATCTCAACAAGGACTAGAGGTGGACCCCAACAAAATTGCCATCATCCAAAGGGTCCCACCTCCTCAAAAGGTGAGAGATGTTAGAAGTTTCCTGGGCTTAGCCAGATATTATAGGAGATTCATTAAGGACTTCAACAATATATCTTCTCCTTTGTTTAGCCTCCTAGGCAAAGATGTTGAGTTCATATGGTCAGAAAACTATCAAGAAGCCCTAGATACCTTGAAGAGAAAGTTAGTGACTACCCTAGTTCTCAGAGGCCCAAACTGGGCCCTACCCTTTCACATTCATGCAGATGCCTTGAACCAAGCGATAGGAGTAGCCTTAGGACAAATTGATGGAAAGTTATCTTATGCCATATACTTTATAAGCAAGAACTTGTTGAAGGCAGAGCTAAACTATACAGTGACCGAGAAGGAACTCCTAGCTGTCATGCATTCCTTAAACAAATTCAGACATTATATCAAAGGCTATCAAGGCTTTGTGCACACTGATCATGCTGCAATTATATATTTAATGAACAAATCATATGTAAATGCTCGCATTATTAGATGGTTGCTTTTACTATAATAGTTTGATCTGACCATTATTGATAAGCCTGGTAAAGAGAATGTTGTTGCTGACTTTTTTTCTAGAGTAAATTTGCTTGCAGGTGAAGAAGGAATGGTGGATGAACAAATTCCAGATGAACACTTATTTTCTATATCAGTACTCTCTCCATGGTTTTCTGATATAACAAACTACTTGGTTTCAACACAGTTCCCACCAAACCTGTCCTCAAAAGAGAAGAGCAAGATAGTAAGGAAAAACACCCCTTTCATCTGGATTGGAGGCAATCTATTCAAACTAGTCCTAGATCAGATCTTGAGAAGATGTGTCAGGGAGGAGGAAGTCTTTGACATCCTCCTGACCTGTCATGATGAGCCTTGTGTAGGTCATTTTGCAGCAAAAAGAACTGCCTTCAAGATATTGCAAGCAGGCTACTATTGGCCCACTCTTCATTAGAAAGTGAGGAGATACACGAGCCAGTGTGATCGGTGTCAGAGGATGGGGAAACCCACTCCAAAGGATGAAATGACCATGCAACCTCAAGTGACCTTTGAGCCATTGGAGAAGTGGGTCATGGACTTTTTGGGGCATATCAACCCCCTTCAAAGCAGAAGCAGTACATCATTGTGTGCACCGACTACCTGACAAAGTGGGCAGAGACAAAAGCAATCAAAGCAACGACAGAGGAAAAAGTAGCTGAGTTTTTGAGAGAAAACATATTCTACAAATTCAGGTATCCAAGAGAGTTGGTCACAGACCAAGGCAGCCAGTTCACTTCCAACCTGATTGAAGACCTACTCACACATCATAAGATCAAGCATAGGACTTCCACCCCTTACCATCCACAATCCAATGGGCATGTGGAGGTCATTAACGGAGCATTGAAAGGGGTCCTAACCAAGGTAGTGAGCAACAACATAAAAGACTAGGCGAATAGATTAGTTGAGGCCACTTGGGCCTACAACACAACATGGAAGACCACCACCAGGTTCACACCCTATGAACTAGTATATGGGAAGAAGGCTTTGCTGTCAATAGAGTTTGAATTCAATACCCTAAGGATGGCAGTTCAGCTGGACCTAGACCTTAGCCATGCACAGAAAGAGAGATTACTTTATCTCAATGGACTGGATGAATATAGATTGCAAGCCCTTCTCCATACAGAGGTAGTTCAGTTTCAGAGAAATATATGGTATGAAAGAAATATCAGGGAGAAATAATTCCAAGAGGGAGATTGGGCATTACTCTATGATTCAAGATACAAAGATTTTAAAGGCAAGCTAAGGACAAGATGGCTGGGACCTTACACTGTGGAGAAATGTAATGACAATGGTTCAGTTCTAATCAGAACCATTGGTGATGAAGCCATCCCCATGCTTGTCAATGGACATTGGTTGAAAGTATACAAGAAACCACTCTCCAAGTGGGAGTTTATTGAAGATTTGAATAAAACAGTGATGGTAGTGGAGAATGTCTTAGCTTCCACTTCACCCACTCATTGAAGAAAAGAAAAAATAAAAAATAAGGACTCAAGTGAAAACCTCCATGAGGCGCTTGAGTCCCATCATTGGGTTGAAAACCTCTTCTGAGGCAGCCCAGTGATGTCAAAATGAAAAGAGGAAAAAGAATAAGATCCCTGGGTGAAAACCTCCCATGGAGGCGCCCTAGTTGTTTTCAAAAAAAGAAAAAAGAAAAAAAAGAAAAAAAAGAAAAAAAGAAAAAATGAATTTTTATTCAATTGCAGGTTTGCAGGAGAACTAGAAGGAGCAGACGAAGGTGCCAAGGGGACGTTGACATTCACACCAACATCCATATCATCTTCTCCACACCTTCCTCCATCATTTTTGGAATCTCTTTCACACAACTATACCTTTTTCTTCCAAAACTGTGTTTTCTACAGGAGGCTCCTGTAGGAATTACAGAGAGCTAAAAGTGTCTACAGAAGGTAGTTTGAGGGACATAAATGCTTAATGAGGGATCTATAACCCCTCCTAACATCTTAAAACCTCCTTTCCATCATTTCCAAGCTTGAAACACATAGCAAGCATCATTATTTTTTTCTTCCCATCTAAGGAAAAAAACGCAGAAAAACAATTTTTTTAGGTTTTGAAAAAAAACAAAAATAAAAAGAAGAAAAGGCACCAATAACCTTACCTGAAGCTTACCTACCATCCCTCCATCCTTCATGACACCTTTGGCATTATTATCGAGTTCCAAGCACAGGGAAAAGCTGAATTTTCCAGGGGAGAAGCAACCACATTAGCTCTTGTAGGAATTCCTGTAGCAGCTGATCCCATAGAAGTCCAGCACCAACAAAAAAAGAGTGCACATCTACAAGTTGAAAAGGCACATGTAGCTCATCTCCAGCAAAGGAAGAACCTGCAAAAACACACAAACACACATCAACAAGTAGAGACATCATGCATAAAGGGAAATGAAGACATGCAACAGAGAAAGCCACAACACCTCACAACAAATACACTCGGATCACAGGTAAGTAACTAAGTCACTCCTCTATTTGCATCTGTGTAATTAGGAGTCATACAAAGGCAATGAGATGGTTGATATTGAATGAGGGAAAGGTGGCTAGTTAACTTGGCCACCTTCATTTAGTTGATTCCACTTATCCGAGATGTCACCCACACGTGCGCACAGTGAACTCAAGTGCAAGATGCCAAGGACATGTAGTAGGAGGAAGTGTGAACTCTGATGCAATAATGAGGGATGATTACGAGGAGGGGCCATGATGACCAAGTAGGCAGGGACCAATGGTCTGAATATTGCTAATGTACACCTTACTAGCTCAACACTCATAACCGAAAATAGCTATAAAAAGCAATGAGCACTCCTCCCTGTGCATTCTCACCACATTTTCTTCATTTTCTCCTCGCAACTCAGCCACAATAAGCTTCTTGTGCCCCCATAGCCTCGTAACCACCATCTTCCATTGATTTTCTCCCTATCTTTTCTCTCGGTATTTTCTACAGGAGCATCCACAGGAAATCTATAGGAGCACCTACAGGAAATCTATAGGAGGGACAACGGGCTTCTGTAGGAGGGGTAGTGAGTCATTTTGAAGGGAGAAACTAGGATTTTTGGCACGAATTTCAGTCTGAAGAGGTAGGGTTCATGCATGCCCCTTGTTGAATATTAATATATGAAAGAAGTGGTCTCAATTTGAGAATGAAATAAGTCTTTAGGAGGGTAGGAAATACATACAAATTTTTCTGTTTATTTAAAAAAAAACGTAGTTTCCTTTGTTTTTATTTTTTATTTTTCTCAAAACTCTTTGTCTCCAACTCCATATTTGGGTTCAAAAAAAAAATACAGGAAATATGACAGGAGGGTTTATGAGAAAGGAGCCCACTAACTTCACTAGGCTCCATGCACATCCTCAAATGGTGGACATATTCTCAAGGGCAAATTGGATGAATTTCTGTGAGAATTTTAGAGGGTTTGATGATGAAATTGCCCAAGAATTTTCTTTCTCTCCAGTCCCTCACACAAGAACAAATGCCACTATAATCGTTAGAGGCCTCTTCATCGAAACAACCCTTGAATTCATCAGTAGGGTCACTACCCTTCCTCTTGGACTGTCTTGAAGTAAAGATGAGAAACCAATTGGCCAGGCTGCCAAGAAGAAAATTTTCCAAAATAATGAAACCCCTGTTGAAGATAAAAATGGAATTAGAAGGGCTAGTATACCATATCCCTGGGACGAGGTTAGCTACCAAGTAATCAAATACATTTCCTGTGAGGGGAGGCACACCATTGTCTATGGATATCATTTCAGAATCCTCCATGACTTGAGATATGGCATGGATAACCCAACACCTCAAAAGATCAGTATCCCTTACTTTCTCCTTCAATCCCTCATTGACTTCAGCACCAAGGTACAAGTAGGAAATTTAGATTAGTTATCTCACCATGGTTTAATCAAAATCTTAGTAGAGGAAGCCCTCCATACCTTTACACTCCCTATAGCATGGGAAGTTTTCCAAAATATGATAGTTGAGGATGACATAAAGGCATTAACCTATGATGTTAGTCCTACTCTCTGTGAGGAGGAAGAACAACAAGGAGGAGAAGATGAAGCCAGTGGTGACATAGCAGAGTAAGAAAGGAAGGAGGAAGGAAAAGAAATAAAGGAGGGACAAGTTGAAGAGACAGAAAAAGAGATAGAAGATGGAGAAAAGGAGGCAGAGAAGGCAGAGCAAGGACAAGAGTCCCCTGAGACTTTGGAAAGAGAAGCAGCAGCTGCCCTCACTACCCTCAGTACACCAGTCAAGCCAAAGTAGAAGAAGAAAGGAAGATTTCCATGTATTTCAGGGTAAGGAAGAGTACAAGAATTAAAACAGGCAAACCTTAGCCCTCTTAAAAAATTCCCATTACCATTGAAGATTCACTATCTGCTAAGGTGAAAGAATCTCCTTCCAAGACACCTATAACCTATGAAAGGGAGCGTCCAAGATCTTCTACATGGAAGGGAAAGGAAATACTACAGGACCCAAAACTAGACCTATAGGAGGCTTAAACAGTCCTACAGGAGACACTATCCAAACTACAAGAGACACAAAAGCTTGAGAAAAAGATAGGAGGACAGCCAAAGGTGACGGAGGAAGCACAAGAGCTACAAGAACCTGACCCCCAGCCTAGTCTTGCCTTCTATTATAATCTACTTGAGGGAGGCAGGATAATCCCACATAAATTTGCAATTCCACTGTTTTTCGAATTGGAGAAAGAAAGAGTGAGAACACATAGGTGGATGCAGATAGCCAAATCCAAAGGAGTTAAGGATGTTGACCATATGGAAAACAAACTTAGGGAAATGGGTAGAGAATTGAGTGCTCTTAGAGACATAGAGGCCATTATAAGAAGCCACCTTGAAAATAAGAATGAACTACTAAGGAGGCAACTGTAAGAGAAAGAGACTCAATTGGCATACATGGCCAGCTTATCCATGGAGGCATTACAATGTAGAAAACTAGCCAAATCTTATGGCCTCTATCTGAAGGATCAATGGCTTCAATTCCAAATAAAGACTTTGGCACAAAGAGGCACAATGCCTTTCCAAAACTATAGGAAGTTAATGGATTTGTGTGACCAAAGCACCTCAGAGGATAAGGAAAAGATGACAGAGTTCTATCTACACAACATGGCCCTTATAGACATGAATGTGTGGGACCCCAATGCCAAGCTAGGGGATCTAAAATTGATGGCCATGGCATCATGGATGAACCATGATTAATTGAGGGCAGTAGAAATGAAGAGATTGCTAATAAAAGAGAAGAATGAAACATTGATGATAAGACTTGAGCCATCAGATCCTATAGCACTCATCAACACACACAACCTGTTTGCCAATGACCCTCAGATTGCCCCTAGATATCTAGCTAATCAAGCATAAGCCACTGCACAATTTGAATATATGCTCAGGATACTTGGGGATGACTGTGTGTATGCATGCATGAGAAGATGGAACACCCTACCCCATAGATTGTAGATCAGGGAATACCATTCCCCCATGAGACTGAAGGAGGCATTGAAAAGAGTGCTAATGTACAAGCACTCCATGCAAAGGTTGAAGGTCAACTAGGTTGGCCTCAAACTAATTCCTCCACTCATATTAGGCATGCTGGAAGGCAAAAGAGAAGAAGAAGAAGAGGAGTAGTGGAAGGACATCGACATAAAGGCATGATTTTATGGAGAACATGAGAATACCACAGTGGAGGGTTGGGATGATAGGGAGGCCACCAGGGCCATAAAAGATGAAGAGATTGACTAGGTTGCTCAGAGGATGAGCAATAAATTCAGTAGGGGGGTGATGACGAGCCTCATAAATGGGTAATTATATGGGCTCATTTTACCTCCTAACCTAGCCAAATCAACCATTCTCTTAGCTTATTGTATGATTTTCTGATTATATTTATGCTTATAGAGTGAGTTGGGTTAGTTAGTATGCCATGTGGTCTAACATGTATTTAATGTAGATTATCGATGGATTTTGAGGTCAAAGTCAAGGAGTTAATGGCCAAACTGCAGCAATAACTCAAAGTAGACAAAGGAGAGGACTTATAGGAGGGAATCACCCTCATTTATTGCTCCTCATTTTGAATTACCCTTCATTCAGCTTGGAGTACAAGCAGCCAAATCATGCACTAAGGAGGCAACTGAGCAAGTGGAAGATGATTGATAGTTATCTCGAGTTTTGGGAGAAAATCCTCCCTGATTTTAAGGAAGCCGTTGGTAGCTTCAAATGTATAAGTATAGAGGCCTAAGGCCTCACTAGAGTCAAATTTTTTTTTTGCTTATGTAAACTCTGCTCAAACTTCGAGCTTAGTATCTTGTGACTGTTTCATGTAATCTTGCTATTTTTTGATAATGAAGATGGAATCCTTTTTGAGCTAGCGTTGAGTTACCTCAGAGGGCTGAAGCTCTTGGGTTAGGACCCAATCCAAGTAGCTAATCTTCTCTTTACTTGTACTTGTATGTTTACTTCAATTTGTAGATTAATTTGCTGTTAGATGTATTTCTTTTATGGTTAAGAATAGGTTGCTTTTGATGATTTAGTAGTTTTCTTCCATTTGTGCTTTCTGTAGTAGGTTAAGCAGTGATCAGAAAAGATTCAAAAGGCTATAAATAGTGCCTTAACCTCTCTTCCCCCCTCTGGGACCATGATTTGAGGCAAAGACTCTCTTGCTGCCCCAAAAACACATATTTTCTTCATTCATAGGACTTCTAGTATTTGCAGCTCTTTAGTAGGTTAATAGTCCATTTTTTCTTTGTGTTAGATCTCCTTCATCATGTTCACTTCCTTATTTGCAATAGTCCTCTTTCATGCTTACCTTTCTTGCAGGATTTCTCAACATTTTCTCTCATACATTATAGTTTAGGCCATTTTAATGCAAAAATCTGTTTTTTTAGATGCACTCATTTCATTGTTTGCTTGATTTCTTGGTTGCATATCAGTTTCTATGCAGCATATCTCTTCCAGCAGTAGGCTAGCTTCCAACAATCACAGGCTCCATCTGATCCACGCCCTACAGGTCTCCCAAACCTCACCTCAATTTTGCCCTAATTTCCTTCATTTTTCATAGAACTTCTTCCTCTCTCCTTGAGCAAACCCAATAATCTTTCTCTCTCCTGGTGGTTCATGGTAGACCTCAGGCACCCTAACACCTCACCCCAACATTCATCCACCTTTTCCACCCACTCTTACTCTCTCAAAATAGCGGAAATTGCTCTTGGCCTCCTCCTGTAGTTTCCCTATTTTCCTCCTGTAGTTTCCCTGTGTCCTCCTGTAGTTTTTCCTGTAGGCTTTCTTTTGAAGGACGATTGTGGGAAAAGCCTCCAAAAGGCAACCTAAGACCTCCTATGACCCATCCACACCATCCCACATCCTCCCAAGCTGCAAAACCACCCTCTAACGCCACCTGTTTGCTGCCACACTCACACACAATAAATTAGATGCATGATTAAATTCACATAAAAACACATAAAAATCCAAAAATATGTTTTTTGCTTTTTTACTTCTAGAAATAGCATGGTTAGATGTTGTTTACTTTGTTGAGTAGGTAATGGCGTTTCTTTGATGGTTTTCATAGTGTTTTTGGCAAAAGTAGAATTAGCTTGTTAATTAGGGTTTACTAGGTCTTGCTTTACATTCCAGTCTTTTTCCTTTCTGCAATTAGAATAGCTTCTGTAGAGTAATATTTCTTTCTTTCATCAGACATAGAGCTTCTTCTGAAATCTGTAGAAGTTTTCTTGAGCTCCTAGTGATCTCGCGCCGACTGACCAAGTGACAACTTGCAATGAGAACTAGTACTTGTGCATACAACACTGACGCTTCGAAGTTTGTTATGAACTACCAGGTTGATAAAGGTAAGGTTGGCAGCCTATGAGTTGTAGCATTCTTGCTGCAATACTGGTGCTCACCATGTTCCTTCTGTCATTAGCTCACATAGGATGGAAAAATTGTTAGAAAAGGGCCACCATGGAGTTATAGCCCAATTTAATGCCATCTAGGCCTTCGAACCCACTTCTCTTCATATTCATCTTGAGATGCAACATGTCTTAAACAACCATCTGTAGGTCTTTGACAAGCCTCATGAGCTTCCACCTCGAGAGGGGAACATGATCATAACATTACTTTGGTCCTAGGGGAACAACCACCAAATGTGCACCCATATAGATATCCTTTCACCCAAAAGAATGAAACTGAAAAAATCATCAAGGAACTCCTAGAAGCCGGTGTCATTCATCCTAGCATTAGTCCTTATTCATTGCCTATGGTCATGGTGCTCAAGAAATATGGGGAATGGTGTATGTGTCCAGACTTCAGGGCCCTCAACAAGATGACAGTCAAAGATAAATTTCCCATCTTGGTTGTTGGTGATTTGCTAGATGAACTAAATGAGGCTCAATTCTTTACTAAGCTTGACCTTCGCTCGGGATATCGCCAAATTCGCATGAAAGAAGCAGACATTCCAAAGACTACTTTTCAAACCATATCTTAGAAAATTTGTCCTTTTTTTCTTTGATGACATCCTCATCTATAGGCTCACCTAGGAAAAACATCTTTAGCATGTAGATTTGCTCTTGCAACTGCTTCGGAAGCATAAATTATTTGTCAAATTGTCCAAGTGCTCTTTTGGCATGGAAGAAGTTGAGTATTTGGGCCACATTGTGGGGGCATGAAGGTGTCAGGGTGGATCCTAAAAAGATCTAGGCAATGCAAGATTGGCCTCAACGAAAGACCTTGAAGAGTTTGAGAGGATTTTTGGGTCTCACCGGCTACTATCGCAAATTTGTCCGCAATTATGGTCGCATTGCTAGACCCCTCACTCACCTTCTCAAGAAAAATTAATTCCTCGGGAATGATGAAGCGCAACAGCCATTTATAGCTCTCAAACATGCCATGTGTTCCACTCATGTATTGGCACTACTCAACTTCACCAAATATTTTGTGATTGAATGTGATGCTTCAGGTACGAGTATTGGGGCTGTCTTAATGCAGGAAGGTCGACCCTTGGCCTTCACTAGCCAACAACTAAGTGGGACAAATCTAGGACAATCTAACTATGAGAAGGAGATGATGGCCATCTTACATACAACGTATACCTGGAGACCATACTTATTGGGGCGACATTTCCAAATCTACATAGACCATCAAAGCCTTAAATATTTTTTGGAGCAACACCTATCCTTGCCACAACAAAATAAATGGCTAGCGAAAATGTTGGGATATGATTATGAGATAATTTACAAGAAAGGGCACAGAAATGTTGAGCGGATGCTTTATCATGCCAATTTGAGGAGGAAAGCACCTTGCTAGCAATCTCTCTTCCCATTCTAGAGTGGATTGAAGAGGCTAGCAAGGAATGGTTTTCACATACTTTTCTCTCCCAACTCATTAATAAATTGCAGGCAGATCCAAATTCCACAACGGGCTACTCTTGGCAGGATGAGATTCTTCGCTACAAGGACAAAGTAGTGATATCACCAACATCCACCCTCAAAAGTCGCATTTTGGTAGAGTTGCACTCATCTCCCACTACAGGCCATTTAGGCTTTTAAAAGACTTATGCTCGCACTCAACGTTCATTCTTTTGGACAGGCATGAAAAAGGAAATTCTTACTTCTGTAGCTTAGTGTGATGTGTGTTAGTGCCACAAAGGAGAAATAGTCAAATCCCTAGGCGCATTATAGCCATTGCCCATCCCTGCCTCAATCTGGTTGGAGGTTTCTATGGATTTCATTACTGGTCTTTCAAAGTCAGGCAGCAAGTCAGTCATCATGGTGGTTGTGGACAAAATTTCTAAGTATGCTCATTTTTGCACCCTACCCTACCCTTTTACACTAGCTTTGGTGGCTCAATCTTTCATGGACCAGATCTTCAAATTGCATGGCATGCCCACTTCCATTGTGTCTGATCGTGACCTGATCTTCACCAGTAACTTTTGGTAGGAACTATTTAGGCTACAAGGTACCCAACTACAACTCAGTACTTCCTATCATCCCCAAACTGATGATCAAATTGAAGCAGTCAACAAATGTCTGGAGACCTACCTCAGGTGTTTCACTTCAGAAAAGCAACATATATGGGTATAGTGGTTACATCTAGTTGAATGGTGGTATAATACTAACTATCATGCCACCACCAAAATGACTCCATATGAAGCAGTTTATGGTCAACTCCCTCCTTCACCTACTTCTTATATCCAGAGATGCTCAAAGGTACAAGCAGTGGATCAACTCCTAAAGAACTGTGCAACCATGCTAGCCCACCTCAAAGAGAATCTCCATCAAGATCAAAATCACATGAAGCAACAGGTAGACAAAGATAATTCAGAGCACAAATTTCAAGTAGGGGATAAAGTATTCTTGAGGCTACAACCATATAAGAAAACATCACTCAAAGACAAGGGTTGTCATAAATTATCTCCAAAATTCTAAGGACCTTATCAAATACTTCAACGCATCAGAGAAGTAGACTACAAGCTAGCCTTACCACCCACTGCAAAAATTCATCTTGTTTTCCATGTCTATGCCTCAAGAAAGTGGTTGGGAACCATTGCAGAATTCAAACCAGTCTACTGGAATTAGATGAAGAAGGTTCAATCTGGCTCCAACTTGAACAAGTTCTTGACACGCGAGAATGACACCTGCATGGCCACATGATCAAGGAAGTCCTCATCAAGTGGAAAGACACCTCTCCAGAAGATGTGACCTGGGAATCAGCCACTGTTCTTCAGTAGTTTCCATAGCTTCAGCGTTGAGGACAAGGCTATTTTTCTGGGGGAGGGCATGTTAGGGTCCAATCCTAAGCCCCTTATTTATGTAACAGGTCAAGTTATGGTTATAGTTATTTAGAGAGTCAATAAAGCCCATATTAATAATTGTAAGTGGTTGACCCGCATTTAAAGAAGGGACCACAGTTAGTTACAAATGGGCCATGGTATTAGATAGATGTTATTAATAAGAACCATGGTACTGACCCATGGTATTGCAGGTATGAATCCTATATAAAGGATAGAGACTTCCCTTGAGGAGAATCGTGTCTCATTTTGTAATTGAGCCCAACTCTATTGGAGGTTTCCCCCTCAAAGAGACAAGGGAACATTGCTTTCCTTTTTGAATAATAAAATACATGCTGTTATTTCTTATTGTTCCGTGTTCTGGGTATATTTCTTCGCATATTTGGTATTCTGGTATCTTTTCGCAAGTCAAGAGCATAACAGTGCTGTAGCCCTTGATAACATGAAATACTGGCAAGTATTTGGAAGTGATAAATAGATTGAGAGTTTTATGCAATCAAAGGATGAATTTGAGGATAGTAACATAGATCTAGAAGATGAATTAGATAGTCAAATTGATGTAGAACAACCTGTTGTTTTGAATGGAAAAATTTATGTAAATAAAAATGTACATAAAACTAAAATACATAAAGACCCAAAAAAAGAAGAATTCAAATTACTTCAACTTAAAGACAATGTTTTTCCCAGAGGGCTTTCCCTTTGGAAGAGTTATTTGACTTTAATGACATTGCAAGAGAGCCAAAAATGGAACCAAAAGGAACAAACATTGAGGAATGCAACATAGGCAGTGAACAAAACCCTAAAATTATAAAATTGTCAAAATCACTGCCTTTCATAGCTAAACAAAGGTATTTAGCTCTCTTCAAATAATTCATAGATGTATTTGCTTGGAGCTATGAGAATTTGAAAGGTTATGATACTAACGTTATACAACACAAAATTCCAATCAGAGAAGACCAAAAACCATTTAAACAAAAGCTGTGTAGGATAAATCCTGTCCTAATGCCCTTGGTTGAAAAGGAAATCAAGAAAATGTATGATGCTAAAATCATAGTCCCAATTCGATATTCTAAATGGGTATCCAACATTGTGCCTACAAGGAAGAAAACTGGAAAAATAAAGATAGTGCATTGAATTTAAGAATTTAAAAAAGGTTTCCCTTAAGGACAACTATCTCTTACCAAAGATGGATCACATACTGCAAAGGGTAGTGGGTTCTAGTAGGATCTCATTTTTAGATGGGTTTTCAGGGTATAATCAAGTTTTGGTGCATCCTGATGACTAGGAAAAAACATCTTTTACTACTTCTTGGGGGGACTTTTATGTATGTGAAAATGCCCTTTGTATTAATGAATGCTGGTGCTACTTTCCAGAGAGCAATGGACATTGATTTTTCAGATGAAATTAGGCATTTCATTGTGATTTATCTCGATGACATTACTGTTTTTAAAAAAACTGATGAAGAACACCTAGCACATCTAATAAGAGTATTTGAAAAATGTAGAAATTTTGGTATCTCACTAAATCCCAAGAAAACATTGTTTGGGCATGAAGAAGGAAAACTTCTAGGCCACACCATCTCCAAAGATGGAATTAGAATTGGTCCCAGTAGGATTGAAGGTATCCTTAAAATCAATCATCTAAGAAACATGAAAGAAATTCAATATTTTATTGGAAAAATCAATTTCTTGAGAAGATTCATACAAAATCTTGTTGAACTACTCAAAAATATAACAAACATGCTCAAGAAGGACACATAAATTAAATGGAATATTGAGGCCAAACAATCTTTTGATCTAGTCAAACATGCATTAACAAAAGCTCCAATTTTAATCAGCCATGATTTCACTAAATATTTCATTATATTTTCTTTTGCATCTGAACATACTATTGCTGCTGTGCTATTACAAAAAACAATAAAGGATATGAGCAACCAATAGCATTCTTTAGCAAAGCTCTGAGAGATGTTTCTTTGAAATACAATATCATGGAAAAATAGGCATTTTCTCTAGTCAAAACAATAAAAGATTTCAGAGTTTACATTTTACATTATCATATCATTGCTTATGTGCCTAATATAGTTGTCAAAGATATTCTCACACAAAATGGACCTGATGGCAAGAGAGGAAAATGGATAACTATCATTCTGGAATATGACATTGAAATCAAGCCCACCAAGTTGATTAAAGGACAATAATTAGCCAAATTAATGGTTGAATCAAATTTCAATGCAATAGATATCAACATGGTATTTACTTTGGATGATCTTAAGGAACTGGCGACTCCACCAATAGATGAAGCATATCTAAACCCCCCTAGTATGCAGACCTTTTGTATGTTCTATTTAATTTGAATGCTCCTCCTGGATTATCCAAAACAAAGGCTAGATTTATAACATTTAAAGGAGTCAAGTTTTGCATTATTGATAGTAAATTATATTAGAAAGATGTTGGAGGTGTCTTGCTCAGATGTTTGTTAAAGGATGAAGATGACAAAGTTACACAAGAATTCCATGAAGGCGGCTATGGGGGCCATGTTTATTGGAAAACAACTACTAAGAAAATCCTTAGAGCTGGTTTCTATTGGCCTACACTTTTTCTAGACATCCATAAGATGGTAATTGATTGTCATAAATGCCAAATATTTGAAGGAAAGAGAAAATTACTACCTTTGCCCCTAAAACCCATCTCTGGTGAAAGTCCTTTCCAACAATGGGGATTGGATTTCATTGGTGAAATTCATCCTCCCTCTGCCCAACACAAATGGATCCTGACTTCCACATACTACTTCACCAAATGGATAGAAGCCATCCCTTCAAGAGCTGCTATAGATTTTGTCATCATAAATTTCCTTGAAACTAATATCCTTTCCAGATTTATCTGTCCTAGGAAGCTTATCTCTGACAATGTTCCATCTTTCAAATAAAAAAAGATGGTGGATTCCTGTCACAAGTATCATATTTCTTTGGGTCATTCAACAGATTATTACCCTCAAGGTAATGGGTTGGTTGATTCCTCCAATCGAAGTTTGGTAAACATCATTAGGAATATTCTGGAGGACAATAAGAAGTCATGGCATTACAAATTGATCTATGCGTTATGGGATGGAAGATTGACTACAAAGAAATCCATTTGCGTGTCCCCATTTCAATTGGTTTATGGAATAGATGCAAATTTCCCTTCTTCCATGGGAGTGCTAGTTATGAAGATCATTCAAGAGGTACAAAGTGAACAAAATGATATACAGAGAAGGATAAATCAGATAATTCAATTGCAGCAGTCTAGAGAAGAGGTATATAATAGAACTCAGGTTGTCCATGAAAACATAAAGAAATTTTTTAATAAAAGAACCAAAGATAATGATTTCAACCTAGGAGAAGAAGTGCTAAAATGGGACTCAAGAAGAGAATACAAAGGGAAACATGGTAAATTTGAAAATTTGTGGAAGGGTCCATATATTATTTTTGCTCTCAGGGGGAATAATGCATTTTTCCTCAAAGAATTGGATGCAACAGAATTGCTAGGGGGTCCTGTTAATGGCAGGATGCAGAAACATTACATTTCATGAACACATATTTTTTCACTCCATTGTAAATTTCACAGTATTTTAAGTTTCTAGTTGGATAATTCATTTGACAAAAAGAAATTAGAATGAAGACAATGCATATATGGAGGACTCAAGGCTACAGGCCATGTGTTCTTGACACTTCAAACTAAGAAGTGCCATCCCCAGTTAGATCCACTGTTAGGGTCCTATAATTTATAGGATCTCAAGATGATTGAGTATCTCATATTTGGTAGATTTCATATTGTTTATGGATTTCAATATTCAATTGATTTCACAAAAAAAAAAAAAATAATAATATAATTAATTGAAAAAGAGGTATATATATAAAAAAAAGAAGAGAAAAAGAACAAAAGAGAAAAACAAATTAGAAGAAAGAAAACCCCAAATATTGTTCAAATTATATAGTCTAAGAATGATGGAACAAATTTCAATTTCTGTTGATAAGATAGAAAATAAAGATCTACCAAACAGTTTAAGCTTGGAAAATCAGTGGTTAGGTAGAAATAAAATTGGTTCAACTATTCAATCTGGACCAATGGGAGAGATAAGTGATAGAGTATGTTAGAGATAAAAGAAAGAGGTGAAGAAAGGGTCTGTAAATCCAAATGCACCCTGCAAATGCAAAAGAAAGAAAAAATGTTAGATTATAAAAATAACAATAGGTAGGTTAAGAAGAATTGCAAAGGGAAAAAGACATGAAAAGTTCTTTAAGGTTTGATGATATATGTCAATTTTTTTTCCTAATGTCGGGAAAAGAAATTTAAAAGGGGAAGGGGTCTTATGTTATTTTCCTTAACCTTATTGTATACCACTATATTCAATATTTCGCCCCCTATTAATTCTCCTACCCCTCCACTCACGTACCCATCGCATCAACTAAAGATGGAAAATATTTCATCCCAATCAAAGGACAATAGAATTAGGTCTTTGGAAGACTTAGTAGTGAGAATTGGGTATGATCCCTCATATGTAAAAGCAACAGAAGGTATAATTAAGAAAAAAAGATGGATATAGCCGCTTTGAAGAAGCAACTCAAAATTCCTTCAACACATGATCCCTTTACCAAATAGATAGACGAAACAAAGAGTTAGAAGGCTGAAATGATGAAGTTAATAATAAAGCAATCTCTAAAAATTAAACAAATGGAAGCAGAGATGGAGAAAATGATACAAGAGAAGGAAAAGACAACACAGATGGCAAACACCACTATGGAGGATCTTCCTCTTACAACTATTCCTACAGCCACTCCAGAAACTACTGCTGCAGGGACAGGAAGCAGTACATAGCAACTAAGTAGGTCCATGGAAGGCACACATCTTGAGAGTGAGGAAATCAAGAGACTAGAAACCCAAGGCAATGTTCTATAGGACCAAATCAAAAGAGCTGAAAGTGACCACTCAGTAGAGATGCAGAGGGCACAAACCTTAATTGAAAGGTTGCAAAAATATGAAAAGGAATCATCCATTGGTAACACTCTAGGAAGGGTGAAAGAGATCATTTGGCACAACATCATCAATGGCATTAATCAAATTTGGCCCAACATACAAATTATCTTTGAATAGAAGGAGTTAATTAAAAAATCTAAAGAAGCTATTTCAGCTACTAATCTAGAGCTGGGAGACATGCCAGCAACAGTCAACAAGATAATCAAATTTCTAAATTCAAGGAATAGGTATGAGCTAGAAGAGCTGGGAGTAGCAAACAGAACAAAAACTATTCTTCAGGTGAAAAGGTGTTAACTAAGAAGAACCTAACTGTACAACTAGAAGAAAAATGTCAAAGTTTGGAGGTAACAGTGAACATGTTTTTTAATATAATTGAGCCTTTAACACAGAAAGGTCTACCTTCTTTGTTTGTTATCAATGACAAACTCATGTCTAGAGAATATTATGTCAAGAGGATCCAAGGCATAGCCCTGGATGCCATGAATCTATCTAATATTAAAGGCAGCATAATAGGAAAAGCATTGTTGGAAGCTACTAGCAATCCAATTTATACTGAGCATGAGCTGAAACATGTTTTTGTGGTCAAACCCACTTTTTCAAAATACACTAAAGCTGATGAAATATACATGAGGTTAATGAAGATCAAGATTCCAGATGAAGAAGCATGGAGTAACCTGTGTGATTATAAAGACGAGAAAGACAAGGATGATTGAAGTGACAACGTAGATATGATTCAACACCAACCATGTCAGTAGATCCACTACAATGAGCTTAATTTCGCAGAAACAACATCCCTAAAAAAGAGGACTAGATGTCCTAGTTTTCTCATCGTGGCCACTTTGTAGTTACACTAGTCAATTTTCTTTCAATGTAATTAATAACAAATTTCCAAGTGTATAAGGCAATCGTTGTAGGTTTTTGTTAAATACTTCATGTATTGGAAGTATTACAGGTTGGACACGAGTTACTGAACAATATTTCTTTTGGGACACTATAATTTTTGAGCTAGAGAATCAATAATAAAAGACCGTTTGCAAGATACTTGAGTTGTTTTTAACCTAGTGATGTTGTTATGAAACCAACGCAAGAAAAGATAGAAAAGATAGATAAACGACTTAGAATTCAGCCTCTTCGAGGGGGCAACCTCCTTTACATTACATAAATGAACAATTCTTGGATGATTCAAATGACAAAACCTCCTTTCTATATATAGGAGTCTAAGGAGTCACAATATAACCCAGCCGACCTAACAATAATAATATGAAGC
>APFE030551799.1:166641-179060 GCA_000404065.3 Pinus taeda | reverse complement strand
CTGTTTGGAGCAGCGAAACCCTAGAATCCAAAGCTCTGATACCAAATGTTATGAAACCAGCTCAAGAAAAGATAGAAAAGATAGATCAACGCCTAGAATTCAGCCTCTTCGAGGGGCCAACCTCCTTTACATTACATAAATGAACAATTCTTGGATGATACAAATGAAAAGACCTCCTTTCTATATATAGGAGTCTAAGGGGTCATAACATAATCAGAGCCTACATAACAATAATAATGTAAGGCACAATAATAACAATAGTGGGCTTCTATGGGGCACAATATTAAAAATATGGGCACTACATGGGTACATCAATATAATAAGTGGGTTGTACTAATAACAATAAGGGGTTACACTAGCAGTATAGGGGCCTAACACTTCCCTTATGGATGAATGGGTCCTACAAAATATATCGCCCACTTCTCAAAGGGCTGCAACGTCATTTGTGGATTCAAGGGCATTTCATCCCTTCGTGACGGCCTACCCATTCTTTGACATGCATCACATGCCTTGCAGTATGCTTTTGAATCCGGATGAAGGGTTGGCCACCACAACCCTGCGTGTAGAATCTTCTGTGCGGTTGCTCTCCCTGCATAATGTCCTCCCACGGCTCCCCCATGAGCATTTGTGAGGATGTTGCTTCTCTCGAACTCACGTACATATCATTGCAATATCTCATCAGTCCTCATTTTGTACAGATGCCCAACAATGACAGAGAAATTTTCCATGTGCACCACTAATTCCTTCCTTTTCTAGACAGTGTATCCCTCAAGTGCAGTTCTTGTTGTTAAGAAGTGTATTATATCCTCAAAGTGATCATCCTTGACATGCACTACAAATAGCTGCACATCAGGCAATCCTTCTTCCAAGTTAGTAGGTTCCTCCCCTGTTTCGATGTGCAATAGATGATCTGGTCTAGCGTTTAATCGTCTAGGCTTCACGACAACTTCAAAATCGTATTCTTGGAACAATAAGAGCCATCTGTAGATTCTCTCCCTCGACACAAGCTTATTGACTAGGTACTTCAGCATGGAGTGATCTGAATACATCTTAAAATGGCCTCCTAGAAAGTAGTGCCGATACTTCTCGAGCACATACACCATAGCTAGCCCCTCTCGCTTAGTTGTGGAATAGTTCTTCTCTACTTTGGATAATTTGTGGCTTGTGAATGTGATAGGATGGTCTAAGCCTTCTCCACCAGCCTGTGTTACTAGTGCTCCGAGCGCTATACATGATGCATCGACATGTACATGAAACTCTTTCTTCCAGTCCAGGAATACTAAAATTGGCATGGTAACCATCTTTTCTTTCAATATATCCAAGCTCTTCTTATATTCGTCATTCAAGCAGAATGTGACATCCTTATTCAACAATTTTCCCATAGACGCGGTGATCAGGCATAGCTTTTGATAAACTTTCTATAATATCTCGTATGTCCCAGAATAGCGCGTAGCTGTTTCACACTCCTCATCGCTTCCAAGTTCAATATCACCACGATCTTCATGGGGTCTACCATCAGTGCTTGTCTACAAACCACATGGCCCAACAAATTTCCAAAAGGAATGCAAGATAGACACTTCTTGAGATTGAGTGTGATTTGGTATCTTTGACAGGTATCCAACGTTAGGCGCAAGCTTGCTACATGGTGCTTAACCAGTCCAAATATAGTCCAGTCATCAAAATATACGTCCAGGAACTTATGAATAAATTCCTTGAATGCCGCGAGAACCACGTGTGAAAATATTGCAGGTGCATTCTTCAATCCAAACGACATTATAGTGTACTGAAAACAACCCCACTTAGTTGCGAAGGTTGTCTTGCTCCTATCCTCTGGTGCGATTTTGATTTGGTGGTACCCAGAGAACCTATCAGTGAAGGAATATGCTTACTAGCCACCTACATAGTCCAATACTTCATTAGTGAATGGAGTTGGGAAAGGATCATGCACACAAGCGTTATTCAGTTTTCTGAGATCGATGAATATCCTTATCTCATCCTTCTGCTTCTTGTCTTGCACCACCATTGGGCTTACCCACTCAAATTCTTCCACAGGCTCAATGATGCCTGCCATGAGCATCTTGTCTAGGTCTAGGTGGACCTTCTCCTTATATTTAGGATTGAGATGGTAAGGCCTTTTCTTAACTGGCTTCACATCAGGCTTTAACGTGATCTTCATCATTCCTAGGTCCCCGATTATTCCTTTCAGATCCATCAAATTGGTAGGGAATAAGTCCTGGTATTCACAGAGTAATTCAGTGACCTTATCCACCATCGTGTTGTCCCAGTAGTCTCCAGTGTTTGTGAATTTGGGTTCTGCCTCCATACTAGTGTTCACTTGTTTCGTTCTCAACGACACGATTATATCTGGGTTCTCAATCCGTGGTCTTTGAACCTCATGGTGGACTTCTGTTTCTGGAATTTTAATCTTCCATGGATCCTCGTCCTCTTCTTCAATAGTTACATTATAGCATTTTAGCGTTCGACTCAGATGAGTAGCCCATTCAGGCTCAATCAGGTCTAAAGGATCCTATGGTATCCTAAAAATTATTGCTTTCACCTCTCGTAGCACTTCATCAATACTGTCAAATCCGTCCTCAAAACTGAATGTCATTATGAATCCTTTGTTTAGGATATCCCATTCGCTAGTCCCATGGTGAAGCTCTGTTTCTATATACCAATTCATTGGGATAACATCCAGGGTATGATAAAACAGGGGCACCCACTCAGGTTGGGGCTTTTCTCCATAATCCCAAGTCAATTTTGCCAGATATGCATGCGGATCATTTTGCCCATCATACTTGTTCGTCAGTCACATCTTAGGCTTCCCAAATCATGTTCTCATCATCCTCCTACATTCACACCAATCATTAAAGCTTCCCTTGTGCGTACCCCACCACTTTGTGTGCATAGTGCACAGGGCCCAGTCCAACGCTTGGAAGCACTGCTTTTTTGGGACCTCCCTTTCAAATGCATCCAAAAATATATCTACCTCATTCAGACCATCATAAGCAGGAAAATTTCTTTCCTCTAACGACACATAAAGAAATGACCAGGTCATCATGTTTCAATTCAGCGTAGTTACTTCATGTAACCAATTCTGCTAGCGTTTTATTTTTTCGCCGGAGTTCGAAGTGCAAGAACTCTCGTGATCCCATGTAATCCATCCATTTGTGGTTGAATTCACCCAATCTTGGTCTCGCACTATTATCTTATAGATATAGTCAAGGTCACCATCACTCTCATAATAGCGCACAGGTTTAGTATAGTACGATCCTTCAGCAGGAACGAGGGATACTATTACGCGCAACGATTTCTTCTCAAAGATGAACTTTCACTTCTTCATATTGATTACCCCATTCATATTAGTAGCCTAGTCAATTCCCAGGAGTGCAGGATAGGTATTGCTGTCATCCACTATCTCTATTACTTCAAAATCAGCCAACGTGCTCGCTCCTTCAGTATCCATGGCCACTCCCTATAGCCGCCCCATGGGGATGATCTTTTGCTGATTCACCATCCTTAACTAAATCAGAGACCATTGCAGTGCAAGTCTCCCCATTCACTCCCAAGTATACTTTGGTAGGACATTTGCATCTGAACCCAGGTCCAAGATAACTTGATCCATTTCATACTATCCTATCTATGCGGTCAGTCTCATCTCTCGTCTTGTTCTTATTTTATGTTTGCCAATTTTTCATACTACGCACGACTCACCTAGCACAGTTCCAGTGCATCTATTGATGAGTTCTTGTAACCCTTTCATAGCCTTACTGTTGTGCAGTAACTTCATACAAGTTTCTAGGAACGTTGTGAGCATAGAGGGGTCCATCTCCTGCTCAGTCTTATCCTTGCTTCCTGAGGTGGAGGCCTCATCGAAGCTCTTCTTAGCTTCCATGAAAGTTTCACGTGTGTGCTCCAAATCGAACTTAGCCTCCTTTGCTGGGGCTTTACAAACCCATCTATTGTCTTCTAGTTATTTCCCCTTGTCATCTCCTATCGTGATTCCACTTTTGAGCACTATATTTATGTTTGGATCTTCCTCGCACAGCTTAGACCACATCATTTGCATATTTTGAGTTAGCGGAGGTGGTAGCACCCCTTTGTCATGTATCCTAGCTATCAGCGTAGGAAATTCTTCTATTTCATGACTGGAAAATGTGTAATACTTGCATGAAGGACGCGTCAGATTAATGGAATCATGGGCATAGTGTCTTGGTCCTTCGCAATTGTAGCAAATCAACTGTCCTCAACCTCTCCTAGGCCCTCCTATGCCTCAGCCTCATCTACGCCCTTGAAATGTTGTCTACACCATTCCTGTGTTCTGGTCAAGGGGCCACATTTTGGCTTGAACCCTATAGGTGGGAGGCCTGCAAGTATGCTCATCATGTCCTACCGACCTACAAAATTTGTAGAACAGCTATTGCGGTGCTTGTACATACTTCTGTAGAAAGTGACAGTTATCCATGACATGATTTCCAGCTACCTGATAGATAGCACACCATAATGCAGGCCCCGTGCTAGGTCTTACTTGAGCTTATGGCCTTAAAGGAATCGATCCTCCTCCTACAATGTAGTTTTCAAAGATCGGGCAATGGTCTTTGTCATGAACCTAACTCTTGCATTTCAAGCACCATACCTCCTCACGTACCTCTGGTCGAATTGTCTTGTCTTGCTTCAAACATTGCATCTCAAGGCACAAATTCTTCAGCTGCGCATGGATCTGCTGAAATCCTAGATTAGGATCTTGCATCGGAGTTTCATGTAGTCTCATGGCAATCTCCAAGGCCTCTACCTGAGTTTTTATCTTATGCTGCGACAACAAACCCCTTAAGTGTGGTAGCAGTGAAGCCATAACCCACTCGCGATGCTGTCCATATGTCAAATTCTTGTTGGCTTCATGGATTGTACATTTTAACCTCTGATCAAGTTCCCAAGGTGTCTCACCTAGTTGCATCATGATCTCTTCGAATCCTACAATCGATTGCACCTCAGGTTTAGGCCTACTAAATTCCCTATTCAGTGCTGCCTAGATGTCTGCTACTCCAACATTCAGGTTATCATTAGAGTACTTAATATACTAGGTTAGTGTGCAATCTTGTAGAGAAATAATCATTGTCACCTTCTTTATATGATCATCTGTAACACCTTGAGCTTCCCATACAACCCTCACAATGAACCAGAATTGGTTTGGGTCCTCATTTCCCAAGCCTTTGAACAAAGTTAACTTCACTGTATTTTCCATACTGAACCGCAGTGGAGGTGGAGTTGGTATGGGTGAAGTTGGAGGTGAGGGTGGTGAATTCGGAGGTGGTGTGGGTAGAGGTGGTATTCGTGGGAATCCTTCTCTTATTAACTAAATAGCACTTCATGGAGAAACCTTCGCTATCCCTTCTTCATCACCTCGCGGAGGTGAAGTTAAGGGACTATATTCCAGACCCTTTTTTCCTTCATTCTTGTAAGTTTTTCTGCTTTGCGTAGTTCTAAACATCAAGGTAGCTACATAACCCATTTTTCACATAATAGCATTTTAATTAAGGTATTCAAAGATTTTACATACTTACCTCGCGGTCCCTTGAAAAAACGTCACTTCGCCTCACTGTAGCTGGCTGAGGTGTTGACCGCAAATTCAGTCACAAATCCTCTTATGACGTGATTGAGCTAATGATCGATAGTGCGGGTGATCTTATCCTTCGATGCTTCCAACCTTCACACCAGATCCTAGGTCCACATAATAGGACCGTCAAGTTTCCATGTTACTTGGCTATCTGCTAGCTTCACAATCCACTTGTACATCTCAATAGGGAAGGGGTAGAAAAAGATCTCGTGGATCTCTGTATACAAGTATCTATCCAACAACTGTTCCTTTGTTAGTCACGGGTTTCTATTCTCTTGTGCCGTGAATTCATGCATCTTTCTATCCAACTAGTCTCCAATCTTCTTCTTAGTTGGATTCTAGTGATACGACATCACACATCTCTTATGCAAATTTCGGTCCTAACAATGGAACCATTTTTTGGATTGAGGGGGGCTGACCTAGATTCAACGTTAATTAGCCAAACAAATCCCTACACTACTGTCCCTTTCGGCATCAGCCCGTGGAGCACGGACTGATGTCCCACTCAAAGTAGTATGGGGGGATGCTGGAACCATGTTTCTACACCTTAAGATGGTTTTGATGTCGTTTGATTTCTTCTATCCCTACCTTCGCGCAGGTAGTCTCTCTCTAGGGCTTGTAAGACAAACCCTCTATCCCGAGCTTCAATACCTTTGCGAAAGTGTATGATCGACCTTCGCCAAACCCTAACCTGTGGCTCAAGTACTTTCATGCTGCTATAGTAGTGTGCCATGAAGATTCCTAAATTATCCTAAGTGATTTGCTTATCTTGTCAAATACTTAAAGTTATCACTGTGTAACTAGATATTCGTAATTGCATTTAGTTATTCAATGTAATTACATTCATTCGTGCATCATATAAGCATGATAAAGGAAATCCATACATAATATATCGAAACCCATCAATAGAACAAAGACAAAAATTGAAAAATAACTCCTTTTATTAATATCTCCCAAGTGTTTATAGACTATGTCCACCCTGCGCACATAGCTACAAGGGTTCGCGCACTCGGCTGCGAAATTCTACTCTAGGCCTCTGCACACTCAACTGCAAAGCCTCTATCTGCACTACGACCAAGACTTCTTCTTCAAATCTATTACTCTATGCCATTCTATTGCTCGCTTCCTTCCTTTATGCTTAAACTACTTAGAGCTTAGTTATTTTTATACAATCCCATGGTCCACAGACCATGGGTAGGTCTCTTACAACTGACTTTACTTTACAAAACTAAGGGAGGACTACCCTTTTTGACACATAACATCTTCATGCTCCGCGACCACAAAATGCGGAGAATTTACAATTATATTACAAAAATTGACTTAAACATGGGCTTTTAGCACCAAAACTTCCCTTGGGGGATCCCACTTCCAAAAGATGCCTTTTGCATATTTCCTTTTGCTATTCCAGGAAAAAAACAAGCCATGCATGCAAATCAAGTTTCCTTGGTCTCGAGTGGAACTGGTCAACCAGACTGCTCATGCATAAATCTACTCAACTTCTTGAGAAAAATGTGGATTTCTGGCTGGGAGCTAGGCTGGATGCCCAAGAGATTTGTGTAATTTCTGGGCAGAGTAGCTAACTTCTACCCAGCTTTGCGCAAATTATGGGTTGAGTAGCCCTTCTGGGGAAACTTTCGCAATTTTCACTGGGAGTGCTAACTCGCAGAATTACGCAATTTTGGAGCCCAACAGGCTGCCAGACAAGATTGCATAATTTTTGGAGGGAAGGCTGGTCTACCTCTAGAAATGTGCAATTTCCTGGTGGAGCTACTCAGCCTACAACTAGACCAAGTTCGAGTGATGAACCTATGAGGGGAATGCATCAAGCTGTGATCGACATTTTACCTTTGTGCAAGCAAAACACTAAATATTTTGTACTTGATGAAGCAAGACAAGGTGCTACGAAAGGTTGGTAGGGAGGATCCAAAACGAATCTAAGGAAAAAAATTGGAGGGTGGTTGTAGCTGCTACAATAGGTCCTAAGCATGGGTACTGACTAGATAGGATGTCATTACATATGTCCTATTATTTGGTACCCCCCTAATGGGTATTACAGTGATCACGGATTTCCAGATTACTGTGTAAACCAGGCTTTTGCAATACTTAAACATAAAATTTTTTTTAGGCTATATAAGGAAGAAGTTTATCCTGCCTATTCTTTGACACAACTACACCTAAATCATCTGATTGCATGAGGACATGCAAAAAGGTAAGCAGAGGAGTATGTTGGGCCATGGAAAAGGTATGTTTTATCCTCATGTTATCTTAATGAATCATTCATTTTATCTTAATTTTAGAAAATAATTTAGAAGAAATGATTGTAGAAGTTGGATAAAATCGATCATTAACAAATTGGGTAATTTTGGGTGTTAAAGCTAACTTTCTCTATTTTTAATATGCAGGAATATGAATTGGACGATTTTTTTACAAATGATGGAACAACAACAACTAAGAAAGGAAAAATGACAATGCCTCGATTATGAAGGATAGCGGAAGACCAGGAGAATCAAGTTTATTTGTAATGAAATCAGGTTGTCAGTTGCGAAATCCTTAGGATCTCCTCATCTTGAGGATTCACTTATATCTGTTTGTCTCTCATAAGTTATATAAAGATGACAGGATAATTAGAACAACTAGCTAGAAGTTTGGATAGATGGATAGCACCGTGAATGGTTTGTAGCATCACTAATGCCACACTTGAGGAACGCGTTGTCGCAAAAGAGGTTAATGACTCAAGTAGAGCTCTTTTAGATGGTGATGAGGCTGCATGAAACCCTGCTCCAGGATCCTAACTTGGGAGTTCAATAGATCCACACACAGTTGAAAAATTTATGCCTTGAGATGCAGAGTTTGAAACAGGATAGGACAACCCGACCAGAAGTGCGCGAAGAGGTGTGGTGCGTAAAATGCAAGGGTCAGGGTCATGATAAGGACCACTGCCCTTTGTTCGCAAATTACCTCATGAGAGGAGGAACAATGCCATTAAGGCTAGAAGCACAAGCAAGACCTAGCGTGACACCTGCTTTGTGGTGCATGATTTGTCGAATAGGAGGAAAGCATGCTATGGACAACTGCCATTTGTTACAAAAGTACACGTAGAATTCACAACAATTGTTCTGTAATTTTTGTAGATTGGTTGGACACGACGAGCACACTTGTAGAAGCTATGAGCTGATGATAGATAGAACTCCCACCTATAGAGTTCAGGCTAAAATGCAGCCCCTAGACCATAATGCAGGAGTGGCGCGAACCAGATTTCAGGGGTGCGGACGAGGCCAAGGTGGAGGAGAACCTGGAAGAGGTCGCGAACAACTAATATGATACAATTGTGGAGGGATAGGACATTATGCCCGTGATTGTATGAACCCAACGCATCCATCATTTTTTTATTATACCTTGTTTGATCATGAGATAGAAGATTGTCTTATGTTGATAGCTAGGATACATGATAACGGAGCGATACCGCCTCCCTCGACTTAGAACCTGCAAATGATGAGGTATGGGCCATGCAAGGAATATCCAAATGTGAACATTGTGCTCCAAAGTGGAATAATGGTAGTAGATGATAAAGGTAAACAACCTGAAGATAGTACTTGGGTTTGCAAGGCTTCGATGAAAGAAGCAGAATTTGATTTGGAGCGTGCTAAGGAAACCTTCATGGAAACTAAGAAGAGCTTCGTTGATGCCTCCACCCCAGAAAGCAAAGATAGATTGCAGCTGAAATTGGACCCATCTCTCCTTACGACATTCCTGGAAACAAGCATGAAGCTACTACACGACAGTAAGGTTGTAAAAGGATTGCAGGAACTCATTAACATATGTGCTGGGACCACCCCAGGAGAACCACGTGTAGTTCGGAAGATTGGAAAACACAAGAGTAGGACAGAGAGAGAAATGAGGCTAACCGCACAGGTTGGAGAATATGAGATGGACCAAGTAATTTTGAACTCAGGATTGGATATGAACATTCTGCCGAAGCAGACATGGGAGCACATGGGGAGGCCTACGCTGCAATGGTCTCCTATTCGGTTATGAATGGTGAACCAACAAAAGATAATACCTATGAGGAGATTGTAGGGAATCACCATGGATATTGAGGGAGCAAGCGCACTAGAAGAATTTGAAGTAATAGAGATTGTTGATGACAACAATCCCTACCCCACGCTCTTAGGAATTGATTGGGCCATTGACATGAATGGGGTAATTAATCTGAAGAAGCGCAAGATGATTTTTGAGAAGAAGTCTCTGCGTGTAGTTATACCCTTAGACCCTGCTAAAGGATCACGCTATATAGAGCCAATGTGCAACTATGAAAGAGATGATGATTTGGATTGCATCTACAAGATAACTACACGAGATCAAGACTGGGTAAATCCCACCACGGATGGATGGATCTCATGGGAGTGCAAAAGCTCTTGTATGCCAGATTCTGATGAGAAGATAGAGCGATGGTAGCATCGGTTACACGAGGTAACCACGCTAAACTGTAATATGATGACAAGATCATTGTGTTGGTGTTACACTAAAATTTGTCACCATGACTATTTGCAGTTAGTATGGCTCCATCAACTGTCATACTATCCTCCTTGGCAAGTCTCATACCTCTGCTCTCCATGTCAAACTTCAAGAAAGAGAGAGAAAGTCTTTAAATATATATTTATCTCTGGGTACACAGTTTCTCTCAACCTTACCTGCGTGTACGCATCCCAAGTTCATAATACCTGCGTACTTGTACGCTCTGTATGTAAAGAGGTGGGTGCGTGCTCCTATAAAGGTCAAAAGGCGCGAGTTTCATCTTAAAAAAGTTACTTGTGGTCATTTCTAGAGCATTCTAGAAGCTTGTTTGACGTGTATTGAGCGCCTCGAGATGGTTCATGTATCCCTATGAAAGAGGAACTTATCCCATCAAGAGAGGAGCTACCCCATCCAAAAGAGGGGCTTATCCCATTGATGTTGGACCTGATTAACTTCCTCTAGAACACTATAAATACAGGCATTGGGCCAGAGGAGGGGAGGTTGAAAGCTGAACATTCCAAAGGGTAGATGCTGCTGGAATTAGGACTTCCTTGTAGAAGCTTGTGAGGAGAGATTCCCATCCTTTCTTGTTTCATTTGGAAGTGGGTGAGCTTATCAAAGTAAAGGAAAACTCTTGCTGGACCCTGAGAGGGACCTGCACAACACCAAGGCTCAGGTTGTAATGGTTTCTTTTGTTTCCTATTAATACAAATAAGTCCATTCTTCTCAACAATTTGTTATTAATGAGTTGTTTCATATACTCTTTGGTCTATATGTTAAATATGTTTTATTCTATGAGATATTTAGGTGCTATTTAATCGTTTGATTGTTAGTGAATGCAGGTTTCGGAGAGAAGGAGGAGCTCATCCGGATCGACGAGGCTGGACTACTACAACAGCGTTGGACTACAGGTAGGATCTAAACACTTGATTTCTTATATGGTAAATGCATGTTTAGAGAAAGATTGTTCTTAATTGTCTTGTTTGTCACTAGAAAGCCTTAAGCTTCTAGGGAGATTGGTTTTGTCCACAAGATTAACTCTTTCCGCATGACAAAATGGCGAGGCAGGTCGATTGCTGGGATTTGTTGTTTCAAAAGCCGGCATTCGCGTCGATCCCTCGAAGGTCGAAGCTATCATCAAATTTCCTCCTCCTTCGAGTCTGCGCCAACTCCAAAGTTTGTAGGGGAAGCAAACTTTTTACACCGATTCATTCCAAACTACGCTGAGGTCACTAAGGGTTTTACCCGGTTTGTTGAACAACAGAACGTCCATTCTATTGGGATGAGATTGCTTAGCAATCTTTTGATGCACTCAAGCACGCGTTGACCCATGCACCGTTGTTGCATCCTCCCAACTACAACCAGGACTACTTCTTATACCTCGCAGCTTCGCATTCCACTATTGGAATGGTGTTAGTCCAGGAAGACGAATTCGGAATGGAACATGTGATATATTATCTTAGTCGGACCCTAAATCCGACTGAGTTAAAATACTCACATGTGGAGAAATTGGCTCTGGCAGCTGTTCAAGCTGTCCAGTGTTTTCGTCACTACATTTTACTTCGTAAAACTACAGTTATTCAGATTGCAACCCTATGATTTATATTTTGACTAAACAATTGCTAGGGGGGAAGTACTCTAAATGGATCGTTATCCTGCAAGAGTTCGATTTGGAGTTCAAGAAATCCAAGTCTAAGAAATCCTTAGTTTTCACAGAGTTAATGTGTGATTTCCCACGTGCTGACACAGAGACTGTGGCAGAGGAGTCCATTGTGGACGAATCTTTGTTTCTCATTAGCACTTTAGATCCGTGGTATGGAGATATAATCGTCTATCTCCAGACCCAATCTTTTCGGCCTGAAATTTCAAAGTTGGAGCGTCGCAAAATTCGGTTCCAGTCCCAACAGTTCAAAATTATTGGAGATACTCTTTATCGCCGTGGGGCGGACTTGGTTTTTCAACGTTGCTTAACTCACGAAGAGGCTGAGAGGGTTTTGAACGACTGTCACTCTGGAGCGTGTGGCGGTCATATGTCTGGGTATGCCACAGCCCAAAAGATATTGCGCGCTGGCTACTTCTGGCCGTCTTTATTCAAAGATTGTATTATTGCGGTCCGAAAATGCCACAACTGTCAGGTGTTTGATCGAAAGATGCACGCACCACTTTCTCCTCTCCACCCTTTAATTGCTGTCGGTCCTTTCGCCAAATGGGGTATCGATTTTATTACTTGTAACCCTCACTCGGCCGGGGGGCATGCGTATATCATCCTCGCGGTTGATTATTTTACTAA
>APFE030551799.1:99282-130749 GCA_000404065.3 Pinus taeda | reverse complement strand
TCTCCTCACTCTTTAGAGTAATGTGTTTTCCGCACGAAGGCAGAATGGTCAAGCTCGTAGACCAAATGTCATTCCCCGGTTCACACATCACAAATAGTCAAATTCCATCCCTAAATGGTCTTCTCACGCAAGGAATGTCTCATCGATCTCCAGTCCGTCCACCTGATGAGCACGAGTGATTCAGGAGGATGTGACTGAAGCTAACGGGGCATGCACCCTGGTCTGTTTCGGCAGGAAAACCTTGGGTATAGAGTAGGTTTCCACGGAGGATATATGACTAGTCTGACACACCTGTCCTCACATGAAAATGGGATTAGGCTGGAATAAGATACCTTCGTTAAAGTTATGTGAGTGGCATGCGTCTGCACCACTCACCTTTGTCTATTTCGGTAGACATCGCCAAGGAAGAATTTTGTCAGCTACGCGGGGAAATTTCATGGTAACCTAGGAATTTTTTGCTATACCTGGGGGCATGTAAACCTTTCCACATGCAAGCAAAGAGCGAATATTTTTTTTTTTTAATTTGTAGGACCTCTAACCCTTTAAACCTGTAAGGTTGGTTGTTTCCTAGCTTGCATAAAGAAAGGATTCGAGGCAAAGCTTCAAAAGGTGCAAGCCCCTTCAAAATGGTATCTTGAATGAGACATCCTTATCATGTGACTAGCGAGAAGTGTTACCGCAGGGTTCAAGCTTGTTAAAAAATAAACCCCCCACGAGCAGTTTTAGCACATAGTTCAAGCTCATTAAAACATAAACATAAGTCATGATAAAATGTTTCCCGCAGAGTTTAAGCTCATTAAAAAATGAACTGGTAAATAACCATTGTGAATTCCTTATCGCCAGCTTTAGAGCCTTGGTCGTGTTCTCATCATCACCTCCAATATGTTTTTAGCCGATCATTCACCTCCACATGATTGTTTACACTTTTGAGGAACATCTACGAAGAGTGATTCTATTAGCCATCCTTGTGACACTTCCATGATTGGAAAATTCCAAACCTTACCTGGAATCAGCTGCTACCTAAAATCATTGCTCGTTCCTCGAAAAAAAGTCTCCTTTAAGCTCTTTTCAACTGACTCGTAAAATATGAAAAGATTGCTGAGCGATTGGTCTGTCCAGCTCGTTAAAGTCATCAGAAGTGCTATCCCTCCTCTAGATTTTAATCTTTTTAGACCTGAGGGATTATTACACAAAAAGATCGAGCGCTTGTCTTGTTCGGCTCGTTAAAACTGTTGAAAATTCATCTCTTTCGTATTATTATACACTTTTTCAGACTTAAGGGATTACATGATGAAAAATAATCTTTGGAGTCTCCTTTCCACCCCTTTCAGACTCTCTAAAATTGAAAAGGACTGAGTTATATTTGTCGTTAAACTCGTTAAAACCAAATAGTGACAAACTCATCCAAATGGACGAGAATGAGTTTCACTGTCTCTAGTCTCGCTAAAATATAGCGACAGGTTCACCCGAAGGGCAGATTATAGAACAAGAATATGTTATCCTCCTCAAGCTTGACAAAAATAAAGAGCTACTGGTCAGCAATGACTGGGGAAAATTGGGAAGAAAACTTGAAAAAGCTTTATTGGTAGCAAGTCGCTCTTGAACATGACACTTTCCTTCCGCATCCAAGCCGGGTTGGGTTGTTCCGTTCACTGGTCATCACCATTCGTCCATCACACCATCCATATTTGGGGTTAACGCTACCAATCCATCGTCAGTGTCGCCGATATGTTCAAGAGAAGTCATTCAGACAATTCGCTTGTGTCTCACCCACTGCAATACATTCATGCTCCATCCTTTCATGACCGCCACCCTAAACCCTGTATCGTCATATTGTTTTCACCTCCAAAATCATTTGCTTCATTCCGTATCGTTGATGTGGGATTCATTAAGGCCCTCCTATGATGGGTCACTATCCAAGAAGTTGACTTAGGAACAACCCTTTCAGTACTTTGAAGCTTGCATGCCTCAATGGCAAGTTTCTCACTTTCAGCGACAGGTTTACATTAATGGCCTTCGACCGAGATATTTTGCGTGGTGTTCGATGTCAAGTCCTTTTTCACACCACGTGAATTGTACTGTAGTACCTTGAGGGTCATTGTCATTATTGGTGATTCCTCTCGTGCTGTTAACAGCTTGCATCATTGGCTGGTAATCAGGCGATGTCTTTCCATGTTCGACTCCAGAACATTTTTCACATGGATTGACTTGTACTCCGAGTGAAGGTTGAACGAGTTTTGAAGACCTCAGATCTAGTTTCATCCATCCAGCTGCGATATATTCAGGAATATAAAGGCATCAAGTGTACATCATTGCCGAGCAGATGATCATCCAAATCAAAGGATGATGAGTTCGTATCATCAGTCTGTCACACAGACGATTGTCTGTCCTATGTACATGAAAATGAATTTATAAAGTTGAGCATGGGAATGTCTGCCTCAGCTAGATCATGAAAAAATGTTGTCAAGATAATGTATTGTATTGTATCTTATTACAGGTCGTCTCTCACCTCGGAAAAACTTTGGATCCTCATAGTAAATCATTTCACCCGACATCAGAAAGATTAACGACCTCATGCTTTAGGGGGCAACTGTTATAGACATTTTTGGGCACTTCAACCCCAATCATAAATGTCCATAAACTGAGGGCTCCTAAGTCCCTAAAAGTGTTGCTTCACTACCTAAAGGAACAAGGTCAGCTAATTACATCATCTCCCAGAAGTTCTCCACTGAAAACTGCTCATAAATGGTCAAAATTGGACCATACTAAAAGCTCAATGCAGAGGGTGTGATGCATATCACCTTCCCAGTGTACAAGGTGCGATGCCTACTGAATTTCTCCACTGTAGGGTGCGATGGTCGGGAATGGACAAATGGCAGGGACAAAAATGCGAGGAGGAAGATCATGGAATCTTCCAAAAGCTTCCCCTCTGACACTTGCCTCTCTGTTTTTGGCCAGGGATGAGTAAGAGATCATCATTCTCCAAGTGGAAGCAGGAACTATCATACAGAGGACATTAATCAAGATCCCATAAGATGACTCATCTCTTTGTAATCATCTATATATGGATTCCTCATCACAGAGATCCAAAGGCTAGAATATTGTATCTTATAGAGAAGTGTTGTTGGTTTTCTCGTGTACATTAATAGTGTTGGGTGATCTAAGCTTTGCTTGAGGTGAAGAAGGGCTTCCTAGCTGGAGGATGATGCTGGGTCAGAACATATGGTTGTAATCCTCTTGATACTTTTCATCTTAATAAAGCTATTCAAGTTTTCCTCCATATTCTTGTATGTTTGTTTATATATGCATTTGTATGGTTAACACTTATCTGGTCCTGTGTTATTTATGAATATACATCTTTGTTCTTCGATAGTGGTATGTTGCTATGATTCCACAGGTGCTCTTTGAAGCTGGGCAGACGAAGAAGAAGTGGCAAATCTTTATCAGGAAGGAGAGGAATCAGACAAGGAAATCAAGCGCAAGACTAAGGTTGGTCTCCTTTGTTCCACTCTTATCTATTTTCATAAAGGAAAACGAAAGTAGACTTTACTTGTTTGTTTCTAAGATAGCTACCAGTCTTAGTGGGAATAGCAGCATCCAAGTGGACATTATTCCCGGTAATACCTACCATGTCTTCATCCCATTAGTCACCAATATGTGTGAACTTTGGTCTTGCTTTTGAGCCAATATTTACTTGTTCTAATTTTACCGGTTGTGATATATCAGGGATCTCTACATCAAGTTGTTGGGATAGAGTCCCTAGGGTCGGTCTGTTTTGGGGTTAGTTAACACAAGTTTTGTATAAGTTTTTGTAAATAAGGTAAATTTTCTGCGAAATCTGGATGTAGAGTGCGCAGATAGATAGGAGTGGAAGGGGTCTTAGCCCCTTGTTTGGATAGATAGATAAGTTAGTTTTGAGACTCACCCATGGTCCACGGACCATGGTATTGTATTGGAAAGTCTATATATTCGAGTCATAACGAGTTTAGAATAACTTAGTAGATAGCGAAGAGTCAATATAGAGTCTGTGAGCGAGAGTTAAAGCAGGAAAGCTATGCTTCCTATATGTAGGCAAGAAGGGGAAGGCTCCTGTAGCTAAGTGCATACGAGGCCTTGGTAAGTCCACAGCTGAGTTCATGGACTGATGCATCTGAGTGCACAGGGTAGAAGAGTCCATAATATGAACATTGATAATCAATAAAGACTGATTTTGAATAATTACTGTGCATTTCTATTGATTATGTTTATGTTATATTTTTTCACTCGATGAATGTTTTCATGAAAGAATGAATGAATGTTGTGCGAACCAACTGAATCGGTCTTATTCATGCATGATTTAAGTGGTTATCCAGTTTCGCAAAGATAAAATTTCTTTATGTTATGTCTTCTAATGAGTTGGATAGATCTACGCGAACTAAGATTTAGGGTTATTTATTGATGCGTGAAAGTGGATACATTGTCTCTTTAAGGTCCACAAATACTGATCGTAGACCTTCTTGAAGGTTTAGAAGCCATTTTACACTAATTACAGTAATGAATCCTAGAAGATTACCAATCTACGTGAAGGCAGATTTGAATTGTCAGAGCTTAAGAACCATTTATCACATGTCCCTAGATGTAGAAACCTGGTTCTAACATCCCCCAATAATGCTTCAGGTGAGACTGTAGCCTGTGTTATGCAGGTTAATATAGAAAGGGCAAAAAATTAGGGTTTTGTTGGTTGGCTCAAATAACTATGAACCTGGGTCAGGCCCCCTTAAGCCAATAAATGGTTTCGTTGCTGAGACCGGGATCTATCTAAGAGATGTGTGATAAATGGTTCCCTACAAAAAAGGAGCTTGACAAGTGGATTGATCGAAAGTTCCACGTATTCACCACTCAGGAGAACATGAGTCCTAAATTAAATAAGGAGCAATGGTTGTAGAGATTTTTGTACACTAACGAGATTGAAGAATTCCTCTATTTCTTCCCTGAAGAACTATATGAGTGCTTGTCCAGATTAGCTGATAGTCAAGGATGTGGAGGATCGAAGGACGTATAGTGTGGACTCCTGAATTGGTGTGACATATGGAAGCATAAAAAATAAATATCGTGCAGGCTATGGATCACTGGGTTAATCGCATGTTGGGTAGTTTTGTGACTTATTTCGCGATCGATAGAAATATCAGCTATAGCAAAGCGGAGCAAATGATCTTTAAATGACTGCAAAGTAAGTATTTGAAATCATTGAAGACTTGGATTAAAATGATGTTATGAGAAAAGAGGGTTATGTAGTTACCTTGATGTTTGGGGCTATGCAAAGCAGGATATTCTTTAGAAGAAACAAAGGATCTAGCCTAGAATATAGTCGCTCATTGAACCCCCTTCAAGCAACGATGAGGGGATAATGCTGACTACACTGGGAAGTGGAGTTTAGTTAATTACGTAGGGTATTCCAAGGATATCTCATCCATCCACTCCACCTCCACTTCCACCTCCACCTCCACCCCATACACCTTCACCTACACCTCCACCTCCACTTCTACCATTCAACATGGCGAATGCGATGAAGAAGCTAATTTTAGAGGAACAGGGACTAAAGACCCATAGCAATTTTGGTTTTTACCAGATGTTGTTTGGACAACACAACAGATTTTTGATGATAATATTAAGAAATTGAAGTTGGTTATAGCCATACAGGACTGTGCATTAACATGGTATATAAAGTATTTCACTGATAACCCCAATGCGTCGTTGGCAGATACCCAAATACCTTTGAACAAGGAGTTCAAAAAGCCTAAGTCAGAGGCGCAGTCAGCAATTGAATTTAAGGAAATCTAACAAAAGGTAAATGAGACACCTTGGGACTTTGACCAGAGGTTGAAATGCCAAATTAGGCTGGATAATATGAAAATCTCAGATACCCAGCATCGTGACTAGTTTATAGCATCACTCCTACCACATTTAAGAATAATTCTGTCACAACAAAAAATAGCAACTCAAGTAGAAACCTTGGAGATTTCGATGAGGCTAGATGCATTGCCTATTCAGGATATGAAAATTGAGGTACAATAGATTCATTCACAGCTGTAAAGTCTGCACTTGGAGCTGCAGAGCTTGAAGAAAGGAAGGGAAGCTCAGTAGAATGTGCGCGCTGAGATCTGGTGTCTGAAATGTATAATCCATGGACATGATAAGGACCATTTCTCGGTATTTAATAATTATATTATAGGGGAGGGAATGTACCTAGGAATCCTAAGAATAATGTTGGGACGAGTGCGGGAGCTGCGTTGTGGTGCATAATTTGTCAGGTTACAAGACAACATGCTACTGATAACTACCATCTATTCCAAAAATTTGTACTAACCCCCAACAATTATTTTGAAATTTCTCTAAGTTTGTAGGACACAATGAATGCCATTGTAAGAGTTATGAGTTGATGATGGAAAAAACCCCCACCTATAGGATGCAGGTAGAGAACTAGCCTTAGGATCAAGGCACGGGAGTAACACGCAGAGGATTCCAAGGCTGAGGAAGAGGAAGAGGTGCTGGAATAGGGTGAGGGTGTGGGTTATTAATATGCTATAATTGTGGTGAAGCAGGGCACTCCACATGAGATTGTACAAATCCCACGCATCCCTCATGTCAGTATTGTCAACAGTTTGATCATGTCATAGAGGAATGTCTGGTCCTTATGGAAAAAAATGCAAGAGAAGAAAGTGCAACCCCAACAACGTATGCAGAACATTCATATGATGACGGCTGAGCTCCATGAAGAGGATTAGAACATAAATATCATATTGAGAAGTGATATAAAAATTAGCACAGATAAAGGTAATCATCTTGAGAAAGATGGATGGGTAAGCAAGGCTGCTGAGAAGGAAGTCAAATTTGATCTGAATCATGCTAAATAAACTTTCTTGGAAGAAAGAAGAACTTCACTGAGGCCTCCACCTCGGGAAGTTAGTAGAAAATGTTAGAGACTAATGTCACTAAAGAAGTAGATCCTTTAATACTATCTACATTTCTAAATACTTTTATGAAGCTTTTGCAAGATCAAAAAATAGTTGAAGGATTGCAAGACTTAATAGAAAAGTGTGCCAATAAGGAAGAGGCTCCTACTAAAAAATGCACAAAAAGGAAGATTGGTAAGCACAAGGCATGAATGGGGTGCGAGATGAGGTTAACCACACAGATAGGTGAGTATGAAATGGAGTAGGTAATTTTTTATTTGGGGTCTAATGCGAATGTCTAGCCTACGCAAACATGGGAAAGGATGGGGAGACATGCACTGCAGTGGTCTCCTATTCAATTACGCATGGAAAATCAACATAATATTATTCCAATGGGGTGCTTATATGGTGTAATGGTGGACATTGAGGGTGCGAGTGTGCTGGTTGACTTTGAGGTCATTGAGATAGTGGATGATAGTAACCCATACCCCACACTACTAGGAATTGACTCGGCTATTGATATGGACGTGGTAATCAACTTAAAGAAGTAGAAGATGTCATTTGAGAAGAAGTTGCTCAGGGTTGTAGTTCCATTAGACCTTGCTGAAGGAGTGTGTTATACTGAACTTGTGCGTGACTATGTAGACATTGACGATGATCTGGATCATATATACAAGATAAGAGCACGAGATGAGGATTGGGTCAATCCTACAGTCGATGGGTGAATTGAATGGGATAGGGATAACTTCTGTACCTCAGATTCAGATGAGGAGCTTGAACATTGGCAGAATTGGCTACCTAAAGTATCTACGCTCCACTGCAATATGATGACCAAGTCACTCAAGTGTGTTTCATCTGAGATAATAAATCTTCCACATTATGATGGTTTGACTAATGTGGAATTGTTTTTAGATTCATTTGAAAGAGAAGTACCAGAAGAGAATCGATTCTATGCTGGAAATAATACTGAGAGGGGGGGTGAATCAGTATTATCAAGTCAAATATTCCTTTTCAAAACAAATGACATATGCTACTTCAGTTAGTTAAACATGCGTATATAGGCATCTATGCAGAAGGAAAATCACGTATGCAAGACAAGCTTTTAATTTACTTTATCTTTCTGATGATGATTGTTAATCTGTGTTGCAGAAACAAATAACCAGTAACTAGAGACAGTAAAATAGAACAGAAGGACAATCACGCACAAGAACACAAGATATAAGGTGGAAACCCAATGTGGGTGAAAACCACCTGCTGCAATTCATCTCTATCTTCTTTTAGATTAGAAACTTCTTTTACAATGTACTGGTTCAGTCCTTTACCAGTACGCAAGATGCAACCTGCAGAGAGCTACAACCCTCTCTCATTCTCCAGCTTCTCCTGGAAGGGAGCTACAACCCCCTTTAGCTCTTGCACTAGCCAAGATACTAGTATGTAGGTGCTGGCCTATAGAAGGCTACAACCTTCTCTTTCTTCCAGGGACCACGTTTCATAAATTTTCAGACTGGATCCATAAACATCAATCGATCATCAAGAATCAACCAATCTCTTTTCCACCAATTAGATCTGAATCAAGTATATACTTCTCTGACAGCTATACCCAAAACATAGTACCAGAAACTACACACCAAACACTGAACCCAGAACACAGCAGCAATAAACAGAAGCAGCTAGATCACAACTTAAAGCATATAGGCTATTTCAATAACCTGCAACATGTGTGTGTACGCTTCTGTGTTTGGAAAAACCTGCGTATACGCTATTTTAATTCACTGAACCAGCATGTATACGCGCCTTCGCTTCACTGAACCTGCGTACAAATCTATAAAGGATAATTCGCTCTTCCAGATATTCAAAAACACTAATTAACCCAAATTATCAGTGTTATAGATCAAGCAAGCGCCACATAAAATAGACCAAAATCATATAAAGATACTATCATTAAAGCTTAAAGACTATGACCCATCAATAGAACTTATCCTTCTTCTTTTCGCTAAGGTTCCTCCTTTATTCAGATCTAGATCTGCACCATAACCCAATTACCAGAATTCAGATCTACCACTTTTCAGATATTCAATAATAATTCAGATGATCATTTGCCACATGATCTCCTTCCTCTTTTATAGTCTTAGGCCTTCCACAATACCATGGTCCAAAACCATAACATTTCAATACCATGAACCCAAAACTAGGGATCAGCACATTTGACGAGACGCCATGGTCCAAAACCATAGGTTCAAATCCCAAGGACTAACTAACATGGACCAAGAGTAAGTTCCCAAACATATACGTGCTTTTGTAACGTATAACATGCATGTATACGCGTCTTCGTCTAGATGAAACTGCATATATGACTTTTTCTTATTTCTGAGTGCCTGAACTGAGATTTGTCACCAAGATGAGTTGCCATCAGGGACAACACCAGAGCCATAGCATCAAACCTATGCCATAATGCCAACAATCTCCCCCTTTGGAATTGATGGCAACACCAAGATCCTCTTTCATTCTCCCCCTTTTTCATCAAGGGCAAAAGGTTGTGCTCCCCCTGAGTACGTGCTAAAATATCTGCCCTGCTGTGCTGACCATGCTCCCCCTGACTGTAGGCAAGATCTGCAAAATATGTTCTTCAAGACGAACCATGACATATACATTATAAAAGACCTTCCTATCACCACAAGACTCAAGACATACATCCTTCACCCAACCATGTGGGGATCATCCACCCAACTAAGTGGGGAAACATCAGAAAATTACATATAACAACCAAGTACATTACATCTTCATCCCAGGCATAGTGGGGAAACCAAAATAGGCCGTTACATGACATTGACACCATAAAAAAAAGATACATGACATAGAGACGAAATATGTAGAGCAAGACTTATGAAAGTCACCAAGCAGCAACATCTGTCAATCATCATTCAGATCAGCAACCATGATTTCCTTCTGTTCTCCCTCTGCACTTGTTACACCAATAACAGCTATGAACAAGAACCACAAGCTTCTAAGACAATGCCAACAATGCATCATTAGAAGTTTATCTGCTCCCCCTGAACCAGTACCTGATGGTCTCTTTCAGACCCATATCAGACAAATTCCAATCAGAGTCTATCCCTTTTGATATCCATCAAACCACATATACACGACTTTCTCTGCACCAGCCGATGTATGTACGCGGATCCTCCTCAGGAAACACACGTACACTCCTTTTTCTCTGAAACAGACAAGTTTAACAGCAAGATGATGCATCAACTACTCCCAGCTTCTGTCTGAGATATTAAAAAGTTTCCCTGGGCAGTGGTTTGGTGATAATATCAACAACTTGTTCCTTAGAAGGAACATACTCCAATTTGACCTTTTGTTCCAACACTTGTTCCCAGAGAAAGTGATACATGATCGGTATGTGCTTGGTCTTTGAATGCATGACTGGGTTCTTTGAAATGTTGATTGCACTTGTATTATCACATAAGATGGAGATAGGTGGTGTACAAGTGATCTAAAAATCCTGAAAGGTTTGCATCATCCAAAGGAGTTGAGTGTAGTAAGATGCAGCTACCACATATTCCGCTTCAGCTGTAAATAAAGCAATCGAACTCTGTTTCTTGCTGAACCAAGATACTAATCTGGAACCCATAAAGAATGCACCACCACTTGTGCTTTTCTGTCATCCACACTTCTAGCCCAATCTGCATCTGTATAAGCATGAAGAGTGAGATCTATATCTCTAGGATACCATAAGCCATAGTTTTGAGTTCCTTGAAGATACTTGAAAATTCTTTTTACTTCCTGAAGATGAGTTTCCTTAGGATTTTCCTGAAATCTTCCAACTATTCCCATTGCATGCATGATGTCTGGTCAGTATCTGTCAAATAAAGTAGACTTCCAATCATGGATCTATAGGTTGGTTGATGCACTACTACTGATTCATCATTTGCACTGAGACTGCATCCTGTAACCATAGGGGTACATACTGGTTTTGAATCTTCCATGCCATACTTCTTCAGAATCTGCTTGAGGTACTTGGTTTGAGATAAGAAGATACTGCCTTCATTTTGTTGGATTTTCAATCCAAGTATGTCAGTTCTCCAAGAAAATACATTTCAAATTCTTTATGCATCACCAAGGCAAAGCTTTGACTCATAGCTTCTTCATTGCTGCCAAAGATAATATCATCTACATGCACAACAAGTATTAGCAATTTGTCATTTTCAATTTTTATATAAAGATTGCTATCTGCTGAACCTTTTGAAAAACCTTGTTGATGAAGGTATTTGTCCAACCGGTAGTACCAAGCCCTTGGAGCCTGTTTAAGACCATAGAGAGCCTTTTTCAGTCTGCATACAAGATTTGGATCATTCCCAAGAATGAAACCATCTGGTTGCTCAATGTATACTTATTCTTCTAATTCTCCATTTAGAAAGGCCGATTTCATGTCCATTTGAAATACTTTTAACTTCTGAAAACTTGAGAGAGCAAGGAACATTCAGATGGCCTCAAGTCTAGCAACTGGAGCAAAGGTTTCCTCAAAGTCTATTCCTTTTCGTTGAGCATACCCTTTACAAACAAGTCTGGCCTTGTTTATAATTACTTCCCCATTTTCATTCAACTTGTTTTTGAAGATCCATTTTGTTCCTATGACATTCTTATCTTTTGGTCTAGGAACCAACTCCCAAGTGTTGTTCTTTTCAATTTGTTCAAGTTCTTCAACCATTGCCTTGACCCAACATTCATCTTTGCATGTCTCTCTTACATTTTGTGGTTCAGTGGAGGAGAGCAATGCCAAATAGCTTGGTGCTTCTACAATTGTTCTTCTTGTTTGTATGCCAACCTCTTTTTGCCCCAAAATTTGTGATTCTGGGTGATTCTTTTGAACATACCTAGAAGGAGTCTTTTCTTCTATCCTTATTTGTTCCTCTGACTCCTCATGGGTTTCTTCTTCATGGTTTTCTTCTTCATCATCAGTCTGATTTGGAGAGTAGTCTTCATCCTCTTCGATATCTTCATGATTTACTTGCCTAGGGATGTATCCTTTTTCATCAACCACTAGATCAATGTTGTCAAAAATTCTTCCAAGTCTTTTATTATAACACTTATATGCTTTGTTGTAGGGAGAATAACCAAGGAGAATGCCTTCATCTGCTCTAGGTTCAAGTTTGCCAAGCTGTTCATCAGTATTCTTAATATAGCATTTGCTCCCAAAATTTTTGAAATGCTTTACCGAGGGAGTCTCACCATACCAGAGCTCATGCGGAGTTTGAGTGTTGTTTACTCAGACATTTTTTTTGTTGAGAATAACAACCGCAACATATGCAGCTTCACCCCAGAAGGTTGTGGGAGTTCCATACTCATCAAGCATAACACGAGCCATTTGTTGGACTGTTCTGTTGATCCTTTCCACCACTCCATTTTGCTGAGGAGTCCTAGTTGTAGAGAATTCCCTTCTTATTCCATGTTCTTCACAGAAATCGAGAAATTCATTTGAGGTAAACTCCCCACCTCCGTTGGACCTGAGGCACTTAATTTTGTAATCTAATTCATTTTCAACCAAGGCTTTGAAGGATTTGAATTTTTCGAATGCTTCGTCTCCTAACCAAACCATCTTGGAGAAATCGTCAATGAATAATATAAAGTATTCTTCTCCTCGAGGTGACCTTGTCCTAAATGGACCACATACATCTGTATGGACTAGCTCAAGAGGCCTGTTGGCTGATCCTTCCTTCTCAGGGAAGTTAGTTCTAGTTTGATTCCCAAATTGACATGATTTGCATATGGTGTTGTCTGGAATTTTGATGTCTGGAAGACCACGAACTGCCTGTTATTTGCATGCTTTCCTTATTTGTGAAAAGCTTAGATGCCCCAACCTCCAGTGCCATAACCAGTGTTCATCATTCTTGCTCAAATAACATTGTTGTTCTCCTTCTTCAAATATGTATAGATTATTTGGAGTTCTTCTTCCTTTGGCTACTATTTTTCCTGTATCAAGATCACGAACACTACACCCATCTGATCAAAATATTACCTCGGTTCCATTATCACACATCTGACTGACACTCAATAGATTATGCTTCAAGCCATCGACATACAAAACATTTCCAGCTTTGACCTTTTCTTTCAACTGAGAAATGCCTTTTCCTTTTATGGCTGCAGGGGTATCATTTCCAAAAGAAACTTTCTTTCCTTTTTCTAAAGCAGTATATGATTCAATTTTTTCTTTATCACCTATCATATGCTTCGAACATCCACTTTCGATGTACCATTGATTTTCCTATCCTTCTGCATACAAAGCTATCCCACATCTTTCTGATTGCGGTTCCTTCATTCTCCATGTTTTGGCACATGAGGTTTGTTCCTTCTGAGTTTTCTTCCAAAACCTACTCCTGCATTCAGAATCTTCATGACCAAAATTATTACAAATAGAGCATTCAATTTCACTATCAAGGGCGGAAAAGTGGTTATAGGTCCTCTTCATGATTGGAGGCATACTTCTTTGTTTTTGAGCTTCTCTAGTCATGATTGTTTTATAGGCAACACATTGAACTGCTTTGTGACCAAAATTATGGCAAGAGAAACATTGGCCATTGAAGAAATTCCTGTGACTATTCTCCAACCGATTGTAGTTTCTACTGATATCCATTCTTGAAGAAAATTGGGAAGATTTTACCTGTGGCTGGTTGTAGATTTTTTTTGTCCTTAAGGTAGCATGCCCCCAATTTTCTTGATAGTATTTGTTTGTTCTTGAGGAAGATTGTCCCTGATTTAGCTGATGATTTCTATTAGGCCTTTGCTCACTCCTTCTTGTTGTATCAAGATAACTTTTGGAAGTGGAAGCTTGAGATGCTTCTCCATTATACCCCAAACCTGTCTTGATTAGAGGGGAACACTGCACATTGATAATCTCATTCAGAGTTTCAGATCCTTTAACAAATTTAAGATTAAGGGCCTTTGTTTTCTCAATTTCTTTTCAATTTCACATTCTAACTTCTCAAGAGATTTTTCCTTTTCATCAAGTTGAAATTGCAGAATATCAATGATCATATTCTTTTCTTCTAAACGTGTTTTGAGTCTATAAATCTCTTCATAAAATCCATCCACATCAATAGCATCCATGTAATCATCATCTTCAAAGGCCATTAAAATTTTATAGTGATTACCTCATTCATCTTCATTGCTATTTGATAGTCCATCCCTATCTTCATGAGTGTAATAGATTTTCTTATTTGCATTTTGTTTCTTGTTCCATCTAACAAGTTCGTTCCCCTTGTCAATCTTATCCTTTTGAGGACATTTGGCAGCATAGTGACCTACTCTTCCACAAGCAAAGCATTTGAAAGGTAACTTACCTCTGAATCTTCCAGTACCCCGTTGAAGATTTCTGACAAAATTTGGTTCTTCTTCTTCTTCTGACATGTGTCCTGACTCATAGTACTCTCCTTTGCCTGAAGCCTTGAACGTAGCTACTCTCCTGTCTGATGGACCTCCTTTCCTCCTTTTCATAAGATGTTAGACTTCCGTGCAGCTGTGACATTTTAAGATTTTGTAGATTCTCCTTTTCTTCTATAGCAGAAACTTTAGATTCAAATCTAGAGGACAAAGATCTTAGAACTTTTTCAACCACAACAGCGTCATTTATTTCTTCACCCAAATTTTTCATACAATTAACAATCTCATCTACATGAAGAAAATAATTAGCCACACTTTCATCATTATACATCCTGAGATTTTCATACTGGATCCTGAGGGTTTGAAGTTTTGCTCGTTTTACCTGGTCATCTCCTTCATAGCTCAGAAAAATCTTGTCCCATATCTCTTTTGCGGATTTAAACTGCATTACCTTAACAAATTCTAATTAAGATAGGCATCCTAATAGAGTATTGACGACCTTTGCATTTGTTTCATATTTCTTCTTCTCAGCCAGATCTGTAGGAGTTGTTGATGGAAACGTATACCCTGTATCTATGATATCCCAGACTTCTGTACCAAGAGATTGAAGATAGACAGTAACTCTTACCTTCCAATATACGAAGTTTGTCCCATCAAAAATCGGTGGCCTAATTGATGCTTCCCTCTCGTAGTTGCTCATGATGAAAGATCTTCCTTCAAGTGATCAAGCTTCTTCTGAAGGACCTGCTCTGATACCAATTGTTGGAAATAATACTGAGAGGGGGGGGGGTGAATCAATATTATCAAGACAAATATTCCTTTTTCAAAAACAACTGATATACGCTACTTCAGATTATCAAACCCGCGTGTATATGCGCATTCAGCTAGATGAACCTGTGTATATGTCTTTTTCTTATTTTTGAGTGCTTGAACTAAGATCTGTCACCAAGTTGAGTTGCCATCAAGGACAACACCAGAGCCATAACATCAAACCTATGCCATAATGCCAACAAAATGGAGTGGGTGTCAGGCATTTAAGGTGAACTTTATGGGCTAGATTCTTGAAAATCTGCCGTGAATCTAGCATTAATGGATCGAATGTGGGGGGAACAATCAAATTTGAATTCAAAAGCTCCTATAAATTAAAAGTGTTTGTCCACTAAAAAACACTTGGCATTTTGAAAACTTGGTTGTTATGCTATCAAGTCTGTATGGAACTTTCGAATTTTGAGGCTTAGAGAGCAGGCTCAATGTTTGAAACATTGTCAAAGGAGACGTAGGACCTCCTGACTAGAATGATGTCGACACCCGAGGAAGTTGCATAGGAAATTGTTGTAGTGGAAGCCCAAGAGAGCACTGGAATAATATTTGAGTTCCCTAAATCACCTAAACACCATGACCTAATAAGGATAAGCATGTCATGATCCATAAATCCACAGAGGACTAAGATCACCATGCAGGAAGAGGGGAAGGCCATTAATCTGGAGGTTGATGAGGAGGAGTCTGAAGAAATCCCGATGGAGGAGGAGGGCGAGGAGATGGAAGTTAAAACCCACGGTGTGGACCCTATTACCTGATTACATGAATATGTTCCTCCGCGCAAGGGTAAATCTAAGGTGTCGAAGGACATAGATGAGAGCAAGATTTATCTGCAAACTCTGCTACTCCTAAATGATATTGTTTTTGAGGGGCCACACTTGGGGTGGGTTCTTATGTTGAAGTTTGAAGATTGGGACCTCGTAGACTACGAGAAGTCCCCGCATTTAGTGACTGAGAAGCTAATGTGCCAGAGGATTGATGCGACTGCTGGAACAATTCAATTGGAGTGCAGACATGGCTCATTGGTGTAGAGAAACTCAAGTTGCATAACCTACTCTAGGTGTTGCATTACCACGACACCCCAATGACCATCTTTGTCATCAAGCAACTGCTCTGCTTGGTGCATGATGGATTTTTGTGGCTGGAGGAGCCCATTCCCATCACAGACCATTTGATTCATCAAATTACATGGATGCCTTACTCAGGGGAGGATCCAACCAATATTTTTGAAGGAAAAGGTGGTGAGTTGGCCCTCGCAGAAGCAATGAAGAAGAGGTTCAAGTTGGAGAAGAAGAAGCGAGGCTAAGCCATATCCAACATTAACAGCCCTGTAGTCAAGGTCACAACACAAATCCTAGCATTGAAGGTGATGTGGAAGTGTCGTGCAGATGAGGTGCACACACCCATGGTTGCACTAGCAGCCCAATGTGAAAAGGGAGTCTAGTTCAACTAGGAAAAATATTTATGTGGTGAGTTCCTTGCGAACTGTAGCAAGGCAGAGGAGTAGGGAAAAACATTTCACTACATGTGGCTCCTATTTCTAATAGTATTGGTGGCATGGGAGTTGCCCGAAGATAGCCAGTTCCCTTCGATTGTGTCGGACCTTCCAGAGGCAATGAAGTACGCTTCACAGTGGGCGACTAAGGACACACATTAGATAAAAGAAAGCAAAATATTTTGTATATTAATGGAGATGAATATTCTAATGGGGATCAATAACAAGCCACGGTTGTCACCCACAGTCTACGCCAGTTTGTAGAGCATTCCAGAGTTCAAAGTGGATTTCCACCATGTCTTTATCAAGGCATGGAAGGACCCCATAAAGACATGGCACAACTTACCCTATCTCGCGACTAATGATGTGATATTTGTAGTCCGTGAGTCTTGGCCATTGGAGTGGCACACTCTAGCTGGCTCCATGATGGAAATGGACAATTTCACTACGCAACACAAGAAGGAAGATACAAAGCTTTGAATGGCGCAATTGGCAAAGAAGCGCAAAGAAGAGGAAGCAAAGGATGAGGCCCAGGTATCACACGACACCGCGAAAGTGGTAGAACAAGAAAAAATAGGGGAAGAAGAGTGAAAAGGATAGAAGTCACCTTCACTAAGCACTAAGGCAGAAATAGAGAAAGAATAAGGTGGCACAGACCCACAAATGACATCCACCTGACTCAAGCATCTGCAACTGTGAGAGCAGACAATGTCGTGAAAGAAAACCAAGGCATCCAAGACGTCCTTTGACCCAATCACCCTCATTGAGGGGGATTTGCATGACATCAGAGAAATGGTGAGGGATGTCACCGTGGAGGCCCTCTAACAATTTGAATAACAACAATAGTTGGTATTGGGGGCTCTTCAAATAGAACTATAGGAATAGTAGGTTTGCACTCCACAGGCTGGCATAGTGTCCATCAGCCTCGCGATCGACACTTCAACTCCCAAGGAGATGTTGCACACAAGGGTGACCAATGCAGTACTGCTACCTGATGGGGCACTTACTATAAAAAATTGAGGCCAATAGGCCTATGCTTAGCAGTTTGAAAGGCGTAGGTTTGAACATGGCCATACCCCCTCAGGAGATTCTCTACCTATTATAGGATGTATTCATCATGAAACTTTGGGTCAGGGAAATCCCACTCTGTAGGTGATGAGCGAGTAGTGCATCAACATCGAGCAGTTGGGCTTGCAGCAACACAACGAAGTAGTAGAGAAGAATAAGCAGATAATGCAGGTTCTGGAGGAAGCCTGTCGGATGGTCCCCAAGTTGGACATTCAGGCAAAAGAACCAGTGGAGGCGCATTTCCGCAAACTAACCACAGGGGTGCGTGACGCTCTAGAAGAGATGGCCAGGGTTCAGCTGGAGCTGAACCTATAGATCACATAATTGCAGTTGAAGGCTCAGCCTTCAACTCCACCAGAGATCAGGGAACATCGTACCACCACTGTTGCAACAACAATGGTGGTGGTTGATAGTGTAGTGGCATACTTTGTGCATCTTTTTGAATAATCATTCGAGGTCCTAACCACCCTGCTGGAGGACCCAAATGTAGAGCTACTAGAGATAAAGGCGCACGAGCTCCAACAGAGGTATTACAAGGTAAAAGGGACCATGCAGATGGTTTCCCTTACATAGAGGCTTGCACGGATGCAGGAGATAAAGGCACTCAAGGAACAGGTAGATTTCGCTTAGCACAAAGAAGCAGTGTTAAAAGTGTGCCTATAGCCATGGATAGATGAGGCTTATACAATCACAACCTCCATTGAAGGAAAGCTTGCGAAACTGCAGGCAGCTTAGTAGAATATTTAGAGCAGCAGTTCAGCAGTAGTCACCAAACAATATGTGGAAGAAGCCTAGCAGGTGGCTGCTCAGTGCATTACCGATGTTGCGGTGATTCAAATAGTGCTGGGAGATCTTCACGCTAAGATCTCCACACGTACAGAGTGATTCGAGGGTGAGTCACAATTTTTTTGTTGGGGGCTTGTTGGGCACGGGATCCCCCAAAGGCATTTTTGGGGCTTAAAGCCCATATTTTGGTTCAATTTTTGTAATCCAAATGTAAAGACTCCACATTTTGTGGTCACGAAGAACGTAGACGTTAAAGAGTCATAGGGTTGTCCACCCTTATTTTTATAATGTAATGTCTCTTGTAAAATATCTACCCATGGTTCGCAGACCATGGGATTGTATAAATAGAGCTAAGCTCTAAGTAGTTAAGGCATCAAGACACAAAGAAAGTAATGATGGAATGATGTATGAGAGATAGCTCTGAAGTACAAGTCTAAGTTGTGGGTTGTAGCGTAGGTAGAGGCTCTACAATTGAGTGCACAAAGACCTAGAAGTTTGTAGTTGAGTGCACAGGGCAAGTCAAGTCTGTAATCATCTGGAACTATCAATACAGAGAAGTATTCTATAATTTCTGCGTCTTTATTTCTTATTCATGCATCTGTTATATTGGGTATGAATTTCACTTCTAATGTTCATATGATGCATGATTGTGTATAACTGTATTGGTTAAGTTAATTCAACTAAGAACATCTGTTTACATGAAGCTAACTAAAACCTATGAATAAGATAAGTAAGATACTTAGCTTAGTTTGGTAGATATCGCAGTTCACTGCACTAGCAGTGCGAAAACATATTAGCCCCTAGTTAGGCTTATGTGAAAGCTGATTGTAACACTTCACGAAGGTATTGAAGGGCAGAGCAGAGGGTTAAGCAACCTATGTGAAGGTAGGTATAGTTGGAATAAACCGACATCACATCCATCTCAAGGGTGTGGAAACTTGGTTCTAGCATCCCCCCATACTGCTTGAGGTAAGACTTCAATCTAAGCTCTGTGGGCTGATGCTGAAAGGGCTAGTAGTGTAGGGATTTGTTTGGATAACGTTGAATCTATCTTAGGCCCCCATGAGCCAACAAAATCGGATAGAAACTTCATAAGAATTTACAAAAACATGATGAAATTTAGTTTTCTTTGTATCAATTATAGGTTTGAAGGTCGGAACAGTGACATGTGGCAGGTCATACAATTTTACTCTACTGGACCAGTTTATAATCAAGCCATCGTAGGAGATTTGGAATAACTCTTTATTAAAGAATGCAATATTGATCAGACTATTGGGGTTAGAAATAAGACTTAGAGGCCTACCACAAGTAGAAATTGTATAACTTTAATATCTAAAATTACATAGTTATAGTCATTTAAATATCGAGCACCTAAAAGGAATAAAAATAATGACTCGAATCAAGAAAATAGAAACACCTAGTAAGAAAAATTGGATGGATGATTTGAAGAATGCGGTAAAAGCTAAGATAAATAGATATATGTGTGCCATGGAAGCTAATCTCAATGGTATGAAAGAAGATTTGAAGAAATGCATGGAAGATTTGAAGAAAGACATGGAAGGTTTGAAGGAAGGTGGGACAAAGCTACTACAATAAAGGCCTCCTAATGACAAAAAGGTAGTAGAGGAAATTATGATGAGAAAAAATAAATGTTAATCATGATTTCATAGAATCTAACATTTGATTGAAGACCCACCATATACAAAAGATCGATATGAGGAAGTTTGATGGCAGGGATCCCATAACACAGATACTACAGATGGAGAAATATTTTGATCTACGTGATGTGCAATTGCTAAAAAAGGTACGTATTGCATCTTTATATTTAGAACCGAATCAATTTTTATGGTATAAAGGGATTTGTTCTCTTAAAACACTTGTCACCTATTCAATTTTCATGGAGGAAATGATATCACATTATGAGGATACAAAAAGCAACACCTTCTTTAGCCAATTGATAAATCTCAAACAAATGAGTTCAATGGCAGAGCACATTCTGGCCTTCCAAAAATTGAATATAAGAGTAAATGATATTCCAGAGAAGCAGAGGATTGATGTCCTCATAGGGACTTTAGAGGATAACATTCAACAGGAGGTTTGTCTTTGGGAACCTAATTCATTGGAGAAGACATTCAGGTTGGCAAGAAAAATGGAAAGCAAAATTATGGCAACAAGGAATCCTACCACTCACAACTATAAATATGGAACTGTTTTTATTCCTAGCCTTTCACCACCTACAAGGTTGACACCACAACAATTGAAATTGTAAAAATATCAAAATGGATTTGTTACAATTGTGATAGAAAATACACTAACAATCATAAGTGCGCTGAGAAGAAATTAATTTACATAGATAGGAAAGAGGAGCAAGAAAAGAAACATCAAATGAAGAGGATATACAACATGAACCAATCCCAGAGAAAGAATAAATGAATCTAACCATATCTTCTAATGCATTTATAGGAATTACCACTCCTCAAACTCTCAAGATAGAAGGGAATATCAATAAGAAAAAGGTAATAGTGTTGATTGATTTGGGTAGTACCCATAATTTTATTCATTGTAAGATAGCCTAGGAATTGAATTGCTTCCTATATCCAGCACCAAAGTGTCAAGTAATGGTTGCAAATGGTGGAACCATAAATTTATATGGAAATTTCCATAATATAAATATATCCATGGGAGAATATGTCTTGAATATTCCAATTCTTTCCATTCCAATGGGTGGTGCAAATGTTGTTCTAGGAGTCCAATGGCTACAATCTTTGAGTACGATAGCTTTTAACTTTCAAGTAATTTTCTTGAAATTTTTTTGGGAAGGAAAGGAAGTTGAATTAAGGGGTATCGCAGGGAAATGGGGAAATATAATTAGTTCTAAAAACATGAAAAATCTTCTAAATAAAGAACAACAAGGCGTAATTGCACAATTATGTTCACTAGAGGTTCCCACATCAAAACCATCTATTTCTCCAGATCTCAAAAATGTTTTGGACAATAATTCCAAGGTATTTGAGACCCCCAAAGGTCTCCCACCTATTCATGATGATGATATTGCTATTCATTTGATTCCATGAAGTGTTCCCCCAAACATCAGGCCTTACAGATATTCATATGCCCAAAAGAGTGAAATTGAACATATGGTTGCAGAAATACTAGAGGTTGGTATAATTCAACCTAGTCAAAGTTCTTTCTTTGCTCCAGTGATATTGGTACACAAGAAGGATGGATCATGGTGCATGTTTCTAGATTATAGGGAGCTCAACAAGATTAATATTAAACATAAATTTCTCACTCCTATCATTAATGAATTATTGGATGAATTACATGGAGAATTTTACTTCGCCAAGTTGGATCTTTGTTCAGGATATCATCAAATCAGAATGAATACTAAAGACATTCCAAAAACAAGATTTAGAGCTCATGAGATTCATTATTAATTTTTTGTCTTGAATTTTGGCCCTACCAATGCAACTTCTACATTTCAAGGTTTGATGAATTCCATTTTCAAACCCTTCCTTAGAAACTTTGTGTTAATATTTTTTGATGATATACTAATCTATAGTAAGCCTTGGAAGGACAATGTTCAACATGTCAATAGGGTGCTCAAACTATTGTAGGAGAAACGATTATATTCAAAAGTCTCCAAATGTTTCTTTAGATTACAAGAGGTGGAATATTTGGGTACTCAGTTAGCTCATATCTCATCTTATCATCCTCAATATAATGGGAAAACTGAGATAGTGAACAAATGTTTGGAAGGATATCTTCATTGCTTTGTATATGATAAAAATACACAATGGGTCAAGTGGTTTCCTCAGGATTAATGGTGGTATAACACCTCCTTCAACATTGTAGCAAAAATGATCCCATTTATGGCCCTTTATGGATATCATCCATCGTCCATCACATCGTCTTCAAAAGAAAATTCTAACGTTCAAGTAGTGGAAGATCACATCAAGCATCAACAAAAGAGTTCTCAAACACTTAACAAATAACCTCACTTTGGCATTATTATAGGTCTATTTGGGAACATCACTCCCGATGATCAAATAAATACAATTAAGGCTCATCAGACCTTAATTTAGTTGCTACATTCCCTAGACAAGTCATCAAATTGAATGCTTTCATCCATGAAAGTTTACTAGCTTGAAACCCTGTTGAAATGCCTCCTTGGGACACCAGTGCAGCCTTGGTCAGGGGAAACTATGCTGTAGAGAATTTAGGGCCATTCAAACCTGCATTCTAGTGCATTTAAACCCACTTTGACTTGCTCTTGGCGAGAATGAGCAAAATTGGCATAGGATTCTAAGAATATTCCTTGATTCTATAGCATTCTAGAAGGATGCCTAACTCTTATCTCATCCTATGATCTCGAATTTGGATAGACTATGGATCAATTAGCCCTCTATCCTCTCATCCCTTTCTCCATGGAAACTAAATCCAATTTTGGAAAACCATTCAATGCCTAATTTATGACAAAACCACTTGAATTTCCCTATAAATTGACCACTCATCATAGTGATAAGGGGCTAGAACTTGGATATTAAAGAGAAATATTGTTGATTTGAGACTTGTTATTCTACTGGTTTGATGTGGTATTGGTGTCATGAGGGTTTGGACTAAGTTGGATGAGTGACACAGGATCGAACCACATTGGGTGTAAATCCTCCTTGTATCAATCAATAAAGTTGTTTGTTCCTTTTCCCATATTCTTGTTTATATCTATGATGAATATATGTTCAAATGTTTTCGATTCCATTTGTTTATAGTAGATAGATCACATGCTTTGATTTTTGTCGTCTTCTGTTTATGTTGGTAGGTATCGATTGAGTGAATTTAGTTTGAGCGGGAGCGATGGGAGGAACTCAAAGGAGATCAAAGGAAGTGAAGGATCACAAGTAGGTTCCTTTATCTTATCTATCTATCATAGGAAAAGGTTAAACATCTTTACTTCTGTTGTTCTAAGTGTAACTACCCACTTAGGGAAGATGTAATTATCTATAGGTATAAATTCTGTATAACAAATTGGTGACCTACTGGGGAATGACCATCGTTCCTGGTAGTTTTCCCTTATCATATTACATCCTAGTAGACTTTACTTGACTTCATTGATCTATTTTCAGTCATATTGAAGTGTTTTTTGGTAAAAACGTGTGCTTAATGTCTCCTGATTGGGCTCTCTGGCACCAGGGCAGTGTTGGTCTTAACACAGTGCGTTGCAGAGCAACCTTCTTAGAGACAATGCTCTGCAGCACACTGTCTCCCACGCAGGGATGTGTTGATCCCTGTCAAGCCAAAAAACCCATCTTTTTCTTGATTTTTTCGAAAGTTGCTTCTGATGTTGTTTGTTGAAAGATCAATGTTTTCTATGGCTCTAAAAGCAATTTGCATTTCCTTTCCTAGCCCTACTTTGACCTTGATTGTTTAGTGTTTCTTAAGATATTTCTTTATCATTATCAACTCATTGTCAAAGTTAGCTTACATTGGTTAGTCTTTACTTTTCTGAAAAATAATTCTCATAAAGTCTTCATTTCTTTGAGAAAGAAACTGTCATAAAGTCTTTGTTTCTTGTGAAAAGCATTGATTGATTATTTGTGCATTTAGTTTCCTTATGTTCATATAAACATTAAAGGAATGAAAATAAAAACATGCATAATTCATTTAGAAGTTTGTGTGTGCTTGTAGGAATAGTGTGATGCAGGAAAGTGTTCCCTCTACAGACAGAGGCAACCCCTCTAGTCCTAGAGTGGGTCTAGTCACAGCAAGGACAAATCAACAATAGATTTCCTTAAATAGTTGTAGTTGGATGCCTACCTCAACCGATGGTCGATCAAGTTCCGTTGTGATGCTCTGGCTTTCACTTCCTTCTCCTCAATGAGTGATCAACCTGAAACAATGCAAAGGAAACACAACAAAGCACGTAACCGGAAAACAACAATGATCGATTTACTCACAAAGTCAAGAAATCATGAGCTATCAAGTAAATTACATACAAGACATAGGAAAATATCGTTGATTGTATTAATAATGAAAAAAGAGCAAGCTTACAACCAAAGTCTTGGCGTCGCAAACCTTCTCAGAGGGTCCAACTAGTGTATTTCTCAAGCATTCACTCTTTGAAGATGGATCTCCCAACATACAAAGTCTCTCTCTCACTCATAAGTTTTAGCACAAAGTTAAGGGCACTTCACAACTTTCCACAAGCTATCAACAATCCCACACTTGTCACAAGCTATCTATCAAACCCAAAAGCATCAACAACACTACTCAATCCAAGGAATTACCAACTAGCTAATCATAACAATCAATGATGATTTCCAAATTTCCCCCCACCATTGCTGGAGAGTACCCCAATTATTTTTGAAACAAGCTTGAAGGGGATAGCATGTGCTTGTAATATAAGTTCGACCTTTGGTCGAATCTAACCTATTAATAGTTTAACAAGCCCTAGGGAGGAGAAGCTCGAGTCTCATCATGGCGACGGGTCCAATGTCATCAGGGTTTAATGAGTCCGACATAGGTAAATCTCGGAGTCTTTTTCATGTTTAGGGAGTTTGAAAAAGACACAGAAAAGAAAACTCTAGGGGGTCCTTTTCATAGATTTGTGTCTCTCGAGCCTGAAAAAGTATAAAATGATACTCGAAGAACCGCTTCACCATTACGATCAAGGAATACTTTTCGTAATTAGTGACCTCGACCCGAAAAAGTAGAAAAACGATCGAAACCACGTCGTTTCGTAACCAATAACGAGCCCGAAACGAAAAAAGCTCGACAATCTTTTCACATTTATACAGTTGGAAAAGAGTTTAAAGCAGACCACCTCTTATTCCATTTAACGAGTCCAAAAAGGGAAAAATACTCTGCAATATTGTGGAGACTCGTCCTGAAGGAACGAGTGGTATAAAGGGTAGCAACTGGTTTCGACAATGGTGGAACTGCTAAAAACATGTAATGGTCAATAGGCTGGCTAATAAAACCACTCATCGTTGCAGTTCCCGAGGAAAAGAAAAACAACCAAGTGAAAGCATATGATCGGCCAAAGAGATGATGGAAATGGAATGAAACAACCAAGGCTCATCTAGCAGAATTTAGCAGATAAACGGTAATCACGAGATGTAAATCGGCTATGGGTTCATTTTTACACAAGCTTGAACCATGGAGAACTCTACTTGGATTCGATTTCATGTTTACACAAGATTGAAATGAAAAACTATGCTTGCTATGAGTTCGCATGCCCCCAGGCATAATGACGCAAATCGCGATACATGCCCCCAAGCTCCATTTCATTCAATGAGGTGGATGGAATGAAGGTTCACTTTCAAGATCTTGGAAAGACTTGACATGGATTTTACAAGATCTTAATCAGAGACTCGATTTGGAAAGGGAGTTGTTTCATTTTTTAATGAGGTTGACATAAGATCAATAACTTTCCTCAAGACTCCTTGTTTCATTTATTAACGAGATTGACACAAGGTCAGGAACTATGCTTATCACCCCTATTTGCATTTCTTACCAAGGTTGAGACAGAAACAAACTATCCTCGTTACTCCGCGGTTCATCTTTTAATGAGATTGACACGGGAACAAACTATCCTCATACACTTTGTTTCATTTTTTAACGAGGTCGACAAAATATCATAACTATCCCCGGGACACCCGGTTTCATTTTTTAATGAGGCTGAGACAGGAACAAACTATCCTCGTCACTTCATGGTGCATTAGCCATATGAAAACATGGTTCCCAAGAGGTCATCACGGGATGGAAGGCATGCACTCTGGGAGGAATACATGTCATGAGGCACTAATGATAGATCGGGTTCCAATGCCCCCAGTACATGATGTACGAGACCATCTGCATGATCATTAGTAGAGGCGGAGACGGAATGAGTAGCCACATGATAACCTAAGGATACATGGTGTGTGAAACCAGAGATTCTGGGTTCGCTCCCCAGTGGAGTCGCCAACTTGTGATGTGGGAAAGTGTTCCCTCTATGGACAGAGGCAACCCCTCTAGCCCTAGAGTGGCTCTAGTCACAGCAAGGACAGATCAACAGTAGATTTCCTTAAATAGTCATAGTTGGAGGCCTACCTCAACTAATGGTTGATGAAGTTCCTTTGCACTGCTCCAACTTTCGCTTCCTTCTCGTGAATGAGTGATCAACCTGAAACAATGCAAAGGAAATACAACAAAGCATGTAACCAAAAAACAACAATGATCTATTTACTCAAAAAGTCAAGAAGTCATGAGCTATCAAGTAAATTACATACAAGACATAGGAAAATATCATTGATTGTACTAATAATGAAATAAGAGCAAGCTTACAACCAAAGCCTTGACGTTGCAAGCCTTCTCAGAGGGTCCAACTAGTGTATTTCACAAGCATTCACTTTTTGAAGATGGATCTCCCAACATACAAAGTCTCTCTCTCACTCATAAGTTTTAACACAAATTTAAGGGCACTTCACAACCTTCCACAAGCTATCAACAATCCCACACTTTTCACACCCACACCAGCCATCTATCAAACCAAAAAGCACTAACAACACTGCTCAATCCAAGGAATTACCAACTAGCTGATCATAGCAATGGGGAGTGTTTAAATAGGAGGAGTCTCCATGAAAGGTGGAAGAGAGAGTTTATCCCCAAGGAAGGTAGCACAAATGATAGAACTTCCATACTAGAGGAGGAAGGGTGACACAAACTATGCCAACAGCCAGGTCTGGAGACATCCAAAAGGCCAACTGTTGGAACGAATTCACCCAATCTAGATCATCACGAGTTTATAACTAAGCTTTAGCGCTGACATTGCTAGTAGGTAATATAGCCAGTCAAATTGTCGCTAAAGATAGCAGATAGCCTCATGCCAGAGCATGTAATCCGAACATCGTGGGAAATAGATGTACTTTCGCGCTAGAAGCACAACTAGACTATTTACGACCGATGTCCATCACGTATATTAAGTCCATTATCGCAATGAGGCAGAAAACTTAGGAAAAGTGGGTCAATTGGCAGCATAAGAGAGAATTTATTCAATATGAGCAAGTTGTACTTGGACACATGACACAGTAGAAGGACTAGGGTGAAGGCAGTGACAAATTACTATGTAACAAATGCCCCCTAAAGTATGAAGCCCGAGAGAGTGGGAGGGGTGAAATGCTTTAAGAAACTGACTGAGATGGAACATCATCTAGAAGAACCTGTAGGTGCAAGTACAAATGATATCTCTGATAGTGAAATACATGTAGTCTAGGCATGGGCATAGCCATCCAAAAGACAGAGGAACTAGGTTTGTGGTATGGACACAGCCACCCAACTAATAAGACTAGAATGATAAAGGTATGGTCGCAGCCATCCATGAAGACTCAGGTATGTTCGCAGCCATCCATCAATGAGTCATGTAATCATGAACCAATCCACACAACCTAAACATCTGTAATCTGAGTTCGAGGTCTTGAAACCCAACCGATCATAGTACAAATTCTAGCATGCGAATAGATGTGCTGAAGTTGAGCATGATAGAAAGGCACTTGATTACCAGTCAATGATGAAAACTATTAACAAGCACGAGAAAAACCACCAATAATGCTAATGGTTCTCAAGGTACTATCAAGTACAATCCACGAAGTGTGAAGAACGAGTTGAGGTTGAACACTCATGGAATCATCCAATCGACGACTAGTGATGAATGTCGATCGTCAAGCGTGAAGATCTTGCCATTGAGGCATGCAAGCTCTAGGGTACCAACAGGGATCTCTAGATTAGTCTCTTAGATAAGGAGATGACGTCGATAAGAGATGATCCGTCGCAGGAGGGCCATAATGTTTCCCCCATCAACGACACGAGATAGGGAACAAGTGGTAGATGGCAAAACAGAGTATCAGAGGAGGAGGTAAAGATGTAAATTGTAGAAGGATTATACTATTGAACATATCAGTGACACGACTCTGGAGGGCGGCAGAATTCAGATACCAAGGGATCAGAGGCTTGCTGGAGATAGCATGGATCAGATGGAATAAGGCTAAATGGAAACCCAAACTCGTTGAAGGCCAAATGACAATGTATGGATATCCTAACCTGACAAGAAACAAAAGTGTCGATGTTCAAGAGTGACTAGCTGCCATAGACAATCAATGATGATTTCCAAATTTCCCCCACCATCGCTTGCGAGTACCCCAATTATTTTTTAAAACAATCTTGAAGGGGATAGCATGTGCTTGTAATATAAGTTTGACCTTTGGTCGAATCTAACCTAGTAATACTTTAACGAGCCCTAGGGAGGAGAAGCTCGAGTCTTGTCATGGTGACGGGTCCAATGTCATTAGGGTTTAACAAGTCCGACATAGGTAAAACTTGGAGTCTTTTTCATTTTTAGGGAGTATGAAAAAAAGAAAACTCCAAGGGGGTCCTTTTTCATAGATTTGTGTCTCTCGAGCCCGAAAAAGTATAAAATGATACTCGAAAGAACTGCTTGATCGTTACGATCAAGGAGTAATTTTCGTAATTAGTGACCTCAACCCAAAAAAGTAGAAAAGTGATAGAAACCACGTCGTTTCGTAACCAATAACGAGCCCGAAATGACAAAATCTTGGCAATCTTTTCACCGTTATACAGTCGGAAAAGAGCTTAAAGCAGACTGCCTCTTATTTCGTTTAACAAGTCCAAAAAGGGAAAAATACTCGGCAATCTTTTCATATTTTACAAGTCAAAAAAGAGCTTAAAGGAGACTCGTCCTGGAGGAACGAGTGGTATAAAGGGTAGAAACTAGTTCTGGCAATTGTGGAACTGCTCAGAACATGTAATGGTCAATAAGCTGGCTAATAAAACCACTCATTGTTGCGGTTCCTCGAGTTCCTCAGGAAAAGAAAAACAACCAAGTGAAAGCATATGATCGGCCAAAGAGATGGTGGAAATGGAATGAAACAACCAAGGCTCATCTAACAAAATTTAGTGGATAAACAACAATCATGAGATGTAAATTGGCTATGGGTTCATTTTTTCTTGAACCATGGAGAACTCTGCTTGGATTCGGTTTCATGTTTACACAAGATTGAAATGAAAAACTAAGCTTGTTATGAGTTTTCATGCCCCCAAGCATAATGAAGCAAATCGAGGTACATGCCCCCCAAGCTCCCTTGCATTCAACGAGGTGGATGGAATGAAGGTTCACTTTCACGATCTTGGAAAGACTCGACTTGGATTTTAAGAGATCTTAATCAAAGACTCAATTTGGAAAGGGAGTTGTTTCATTTTTTAATGAGGTTGACATAATATCAAGAACTTTTCTCAAGACTCCTTGTTTCATTTATTAATGAGCTTGACACAAGGTCAGGAACTACGCTAATCACCCATGTTTGCATTTCTTAACAAGGTTTAGGAACAAACTACCCTCGTTACTCCTTGGTTCATTTTTTAACGAGGTTGACACAGGAAAAAACTATCTTCGTACACCTTGTTTCGTTTTTTAGCGAGGTCGACACAAGATTAGAGCTATCCTCGAGACACTCGGTTTCATTTTTTAACGAGGTTGAGACAGGAACAAACTATCTTTGTCACTCCGTGGTTCATTGGCCATATGAAAACATGGCTCCCAAGAGGTCGTCGTAGGATGGAAGGGATGCACTCTAGGAGGAATACATGTCATGAGGAATTAATGACAGAATGAGTGCCAATGCCCCCAGTACATGATGTACGAGACCATCTGCATGATCATAAACAGAGGCGGAGATGGAACGGGTAGCCACATAATTGACCTGTGGCAAAGAAGGTACTGCTTGCAAGCAAGAACCGAGAGGGGATGATAGTTGCATTGGAGGCACCGGGGGACTAAAGAACAATAATTGATCTATGGTCACCACTCTTTTGTTGTGTGGAAAACAAACCACATGGAAAAGTGAAAAGACGAGGGCCCCCATGGCATAAACATAGTCACAGCCAAGGAGAATACTGAAATCTAAAGCACCTCGAACAACCATGATGTCTATATAGATGGTTTTTCCCCCCAAAGTAACAAGGAAGCTTCGGGAGGATCCCTAAAGCTTTACTGGTTCCTCCGTCAAATGCCAATAGATTCTACATGACCAACACAAGCTGTGGGGAGCCCAAAGCTTTCCAAGTAGTGAAAGGCATGAGACTAACCAACACACCCTCATCCAAGACAGTGCCAGGTATTGCCTTATCATAGGCATGTACTGTAATCTGGAAAGGCACATAGGATGGAAGGAAAAATGTAGTCAAATCACTCCAGTTGAAGGAAACGACCAAACTACTTGGTGGGGGAATTGTATGATTTCCCCCTACTCTACAGGAACCAAAGAAGGACCCTCTTGACCAGCGGGGATAGGAGGATCGTTTTCAGATTTAGGAGAATCTGATGAGACGAGAAGAACTTTAGCATGACGCTCTTCTGAAATAGAGTGATCAACAGGTGGTGAACCCAAGTTGACACTCTCTCCGACCAATGGTTGGTCTGGAATAGGCTTAGCACAGCTAGGTTTGGAAAGAGGAGGATGGACAAGAAAAGAATCTAAGTCAATCTCTTGGTCGATGGGGAGAGGGTCTGAAGAGAGCCTTTGATAACCAATAGGAAGTTGGGGTGAAGAAGCTGTAAGACTTTCCAAAATGGTGGAAGCTTTATCCATGAGCGGACAAAGGTGAAGGGGATGGTTGCCTTCACATAGCGTACAAGGGAATCGAATCTTCCCTTTCTTCTTACCATTTCCAGTTGACAGGGTAGCATTGCCATGAGCTTCAAAGGTTGATGAGGGACAAGCTGGATTGTGGGACCATTCTTCTAAGATCCTACGAATTGTAAAAAGAGCTTCTGCGTAAATCACATAAAAAGATCATTGTCGACGCGTTTCGAACCAACCCAATGTTATGAAACCAGCTCAAGAAAAGATAGAAAAGATAGATCAACGCCTTAGAATTCAACCTCTTCGAGGGGGCAACCTCCTTTACATTACATAAATGAACAATTCTTGGATGATT